>JAUUDY010595813.1:0-10056 GCA_032361765.1 Panulirus inflatus | reverse complement strand
AGGAACTATACACCACACATCTTTATTCACGAGTTCTATTACGGAAATTCTTATACGATAATTTCCTTCTTGATTACTGCATATGATGCATTGATTATATACAACCTTGAGCTATCATTCAATCCTAATTTTACGCCATACAAGAACCTAAACACTGTTCTTCCAAATTAGAACATAAAACATAACATTTATATGACGCCAAAATCAACAATTCATATAAAAGATTTCTTTTACGTATTTTACTGTGATTTATGATTATTTAATCTACTAGATATTGTTCAGTATTCCATATCACTAAAGAAAACAGGACTAACCTTTACAATATTATCAAAATATGTCCACAGAGGTCAGTTCAGCTGTCACTGATGAATGTAAACAATTCTTTTATTCATAGAAAATGCAATTTGTCCGACTAACGTAAAATCCCTCATAATTCAGAGGAAAACATTTTATTTGTTTTATGATGTTCAGAATTACACATAAAGTTATTATGCTATTCATTATGTCCAAACAGGTGTTGATAATCGTTAATTTAGTAATTTATTCATTTAATTATTCTGTTTTATGATAATGACGGTATTGCTATGGAATTACTCATAATATTAAGCATTCTGTCGATCTTATTTTATATTTTTTCTTTGAGTGGAGAGGGTTTCCTGTAGACGGGAAATCAATGCATAACTGTGTTATAGAGCTGCTTACCTCACTGAAACCATACGCCCTCCATATGAACAAGGAACGCCACCACAATGTACTGTTCACACTCATCAACAAACCGTGTCAGGCGAGTGTGATTTCATAATCTAATATCATGATTATTACTTTAGAAATTGATTAATATCTCTAGCCTTAAGAGGAGTGAGTAGAGTAATGTGTATATCCATTGTAGCTTCTGAAGTTGAGGGGGGGAGGAGATTTTATCATGAGTAAGGATTAATGTGTCGATCATCATGGAATTACAAGGTTATATTTTCAAAAAAAAAAAAGGGAATCCAGATTATCAGTTACAACTGAGAGTTGTAACTGAACCATCTAAACTGACAGTTGTTGATTTAGTGACCTGAAAAGTTCCGCAGTTTTCATAAATCTCAGTCCCCATTTGATAACACAGATGCTAATCATTTTACCTATCTGTGCTGTGTACTTTTTACGAGTTTGATCCTGACTATGAAATCATATCATAGTATGATCTGAACTTTGAAATGAGATTAACGTAGAGAAACGCACTTATATTTTTACAGAGTGGAAAGAGATTGCTATCACGGAGAGACTCGTGAAATATTACGCATATCTGTATATGTCATTTATATAAGTTTATAATGTAATTATAATATAACTGTATATGAAATATTTATACATTACATGTACGTACACTATCTATATCGCTAGCCCGGGCCACGCGTACCGTGAGAGTGTACGTGGTCTTAGGAAATGTCCTTTACACCTGAAGAATGTACGTGGGAGAGTAGACCTGCTCACCCCACGTACATTACCCACTCCTACGGTCACCTCCAGCACCATGTGACTATATTTGCTACGTTGTCATGTCTCCCACGGCCGCTCCTACCTCGCAGTAAACAAGTTGTTTGTACCGACCCGCTCTGGTTAGCTGACACGTACCTTACCTCAAGCGCTCGCCGAGAGCTAACACGCTAACCTGTCACTTCGCTTTTGCCGACCTTTCACTTTAGACAGGCATTGTGTGCTTGACTCACGATGTAGTTTTCCCTTCCCGCTGGAAGTCAATCCACAAACAAAAGCTATCTCTCCATCTCTCCATCTCTCCTATTCGTAGATTCACATTTGCGCTTCTCGCTTGGGATAGGAGACGTAAAACATCTGCTCATGTATTATAGGAGGCAGGAACGAGGGTTTGGAAGACCTCTCATCCTTAGCTTTACTTTCCAAAATCTGGAACATTAAAGAAAAAGAACTTGCCTACATCTACGTTCTGTCCCTGAACTTGCTGTAGATAGTAATGCTACTCCACCTTTAAGTTCTGTGTGATGAAGAATTCTTAGAATCGAAGAAGAAAAATCCGTTTTTTGTTCTGTGTGATGAAGAATTCTTAGAATCGAAGAAGAAAAATCCGTTTTTTGTTCTGTGTAATGAAGAACTCTCAGAATCGAAGAAGAAAAATCCGTTTTCTGTTCTGTGTGATGAAGAACTTTTAGAATCGAAGAAGAAAAGCCAGTTTTCTGCAGATAATCATCATTATCATAATGGTCTCCTTCTTATTCTATATTCATGAGGTTGGAAACCTCTGTGATAAGGACATTAGTTGGTCCATTACCTCTGTGTTCTCTAGAAAACCCCAAAAGAACATTCATCGGTGGAATGTGAAAACGACGTAACCTTCCAGCTGTCATGATATTTTCTTGCGACCATCCAGTTAACTTTCACTGGAGCCAGTGTCTGGGCAGTGGGGGATAAGTGAAGATTCCTCCGTCTTACTACTACTACTACTACTACTTCTACTACCGCAACCACTACTACTACTACTTCTACTACGACTGCTACTACTACTATTACTATTTCTACTAATAATGATATTGGTGATAACAATGATAGTGATAAAAGTAGTAATGATATCAATAATGATTATAGTAACGATAACAATAATGATGATAATAATAACAATAATATTAATAATGATAATTACACATGACAGCTAGAGACTGAGTGTGAACGGATGTGGCCTTTGTTGTCTTTTCCTAGCGCTACCTCGCGCTCGCGAGGGGATAGGGGGATGCTGTTTCATGTGTGGCGGGGTGGCGACAGGAACGGATGAAGGCAGCAAGTATGGACGTGTACATGTGTATATATGTATATGTCTATGGATGCGTATGTATGTATACGTTGAAATGTATAGGTATGTATATGTATATACATCCTTTCGTCTGTTTCCATGCGCTACCTCGCTAACGCGGGAGATAGCGACAAAGTATAATAAACAAATAAATAACATATATACATAACGACTCACGTTTACCTAATAAATAGACAATAAAATTTTCATTGCAATTTCTTTCATAGTGAAAATAAGTATCCTTTTCGTATCGATAACCTAAGCTACCATCGTGCTGCTGCCTATGATAAGAACAGGATAATTATGCTATCACAGAACCTGGTATGAAAGATGTTTTGTAAGTCAGGAATCTATACAAAGCACTGTACAACATCGTCATCAAACTTGTCTACACAGCGTAAAGATTATATCTTCTAAGGTTCCCCTGATGGTGGGTGCGTTGGAGCCCGTGACACGCTGTGGACCGGAGCGGCGCAGCGTAGGACTGAGTCAGACTGTGGTTGGCGTGCCTGGCACAGCTCCAGCTCGGGACTACACCCGCCACCAGCACCAAGGGAGGAACTAACTCCTGTCTCACACGTTGTATTCTCCTCATAACATTATCACTCCTAGGTGATAAGACTCAAACAAGTTCGAGTCTTTTACTTAAATATTGTTAGATTCTTAAGAATCATTGTTTAAGCGAAATACAAACGTTCACTTGAATTAAAGATTTGAATTTAGTAAATAAGCAATGAGTTGGTAACTCTGAGGAAACTCTCGCAACCCCATCTAAAGTCCGTCTACCATGAGCCAAAGGACGCCAAAATGAGATCCTAACCTAATCGAAATTCACTGACGATTTCGGATCCTCTCTTTTTCCACATTTGGAGGGTAAGACAGCTAAGCAAGTTTCCACCCTAGCCTGGCCTGGGCCTCGGTTGGAGGGTCCTGGTTTGGCCCTATGTGGGGATACCCTGGTCTTGCCCTGATGAGGGGAAGACCCTATCCTAAGCCTGGCCCGGGTGTAGGGCCTCGTACATAACAACCTGGGGCACCGTTCGTCTCCAGTCTCATCTCCGTGTCACAAAGATTATTTCTCACGATACCATATGTTCCCAAGCGTTACCGGCCTTTGACACCCTAGCACCTTGTTCACGACGCCTCAGTACCTCACTCTCGACACCCTAGCACCTCACCCTCGACATCCTGGCACCTCTCTTGAGACCCTACGGTACCTCACCCTAGACATCCGCACCAGCCTGGGGCTGGGACTTGGCCTGCCGCTCCTCCCTCGTCTCACACCTCCTGACAACCGTCCCTCAGCAGTGATCTCACTCCGTCATTTCCCTCACCTCTCATCATTTACCAGTTACAGCTGCAGGGTCATTATCATCCGTGTGTTGCGGGGAGAGAGTTTTACCCTCGTGCTGCCCCCGTCTCTTAGCCTTGTATATATATATGTATGATATACTTTACTTCTTCGTGTTCACACACACACACACACACACACACACACACACACACACCCTTCCTTTTTACTAAGCCACCTTGCCTCTTCCCTCCATAGCCTCTCTGCCCGTAGCCAGCCTTACTCTCTCCCTGCCTGTGGCACCCTGCTCGTAGCCACATTACTGTTCCACCTCCCTGTACCCTCCCTTACTCTGTCTCTCCCTGCAGTTACCCTTATTTCCTCCTTCCCTGTTGCCTTTCTCCCTGTAGATACCTATACTCCCTCCCTCCTTGTAGCCATCCTTAACTGCCTCCCACCGTGTAGTTTCCCTCTCTTGACCTACCTCTCTTAAACCACCCTTGCTCCCTTCTTCCATATAGCCTCCCTCGTAGTTACCCTTCCTGAAGCCACCCTCCCTGTTGCTATTCTCCCTGTAGCCACCCTTCCTCCCTGGTCATTATCACCCTTCCCTACCGTGCGCGGCCCGTCGCCCGGCAACATGGTGTATGTAAATATTTTAGCTTGTATGCAAAAGTATATATGAACAATATATGTTTACAGTGTTATGTCCGGGTATGGCCTTTGCTCACAGGCGCCCCTGCTGTCTGCTGTAACATCTGTTGTCTGCTTTAATACTTGCTGTCTGCTGTAACGTCTGCTGTAACATTTGCTGTCTGATGTAACCTGCTGTCTGGTGTAATGTCTTCTGCAATATTTGGTGTCTGCCGCAAAGTCTGATGTCTGCTGTAGTATTTTCTGTAACATCAGCTGTCTGCTGTAACATCTATTGACTGCTGTAACACTTACTGTCTCTTGTAATACTTGTGTGTGTGTGTGTGTGTGTGATAGTTAATTGCCTTTCCCACCTTCGTGAGGTAGCGTCAGGAGGAAACGAACAACTTCTTCATTTGCACACATCCAGCCCACGTATAGCTGTCTTGTATAGTGCACTAAAACCTGCACCTACCATCCACCACCAAGCTCTGCCTCATATAACACAGATCATCCCGGTAACGGGCTTACACCGCCCCCGGTATATCACATCCTTCCTGTTTTTATTATCCAACTCATGCCTTCTCACCCTCCTGGATACTCAGTCTCCAATATCCGTAAGCCTCCTTTTCTTCATCCCTTCATCTCTTCCTCTGTCTCTCCCTTTCCCTTGTTTCCCTTTGCTAGGGTAAGTACCTCCAATTTGTCAGTCTCTTTTCGCTCATCCTCTCCATATGCCAGATCCATTTCAGCACACCCAAGGATGGCCCTCCGAGGCTGTGTAAGCCCACTGCCATACTTCTCTCTGACGACGCCATTTCTCACACGATCACCTCGCCTCACGCCACATGTCGTCCTCAGGCATTTCATTTTTATCACGTCCACCGTCTCCCTTTCCTTCGCATTCGAAGCCCCCAAAAAAAACCTCGTATCCGTACACCACAGATAGCACTGCTATACCTCCAGACGTCTACCTCTGTCCTTACGGACACTCCCTTGTTCTCTCATGCAATACTAACTTTTTCTCCTTCGTGTTCCCCTTTTAAAAGCGATCTTGACCCTCTCTTCCATTCTTTAGTTACCCTCAGCCCTAAGTGGCCCCAACTACTGCTGTCATGTCCGTGTTCCCAGGCGGCCAAAGCACCATACCTCCTTTATGTCCATGCCACTGACGCTCACATTCGGACAGACCTGTCTCACCCTTATTTGCAATACAGGACATTTCTTTTCTTTTTTTTTCTCAGATTGACTTGTATCTTTATTTGACACACTCTTCCAGACTTGGTCACCAGTTTCTGGAGTCGGCTACCGGAATCATTTTACCCACAGGAGGCAACTGGTTTACCTCCTAGGCTTTCCTAACCTCAGCATATTGTCTACCCGCTCCTTGTCCCATGACCCTCGCATTTACCTCCCTCTTCATCTTGTCCGTAAGCTGACTCAACAGCCAAGATGACGTAACACGTTCCGACATGGACCCCTCCTCACCAGGAACCACTCACCTTACTCCCTTCCTACTTGCAACATGCCTTACCCTCCTGGTAAAAACTCGTTAACGCTTCTGGTAGTTTTTCCATTCACCCCATATATCCGTGTCATCTTCTGGAAGGTATATATACGTATGCTAACCCTTCATAAGCTTTCTTCAGATCCATAATCTGTACATACAAGTCACCCTTTATCTGTAAGTGGTTCTCACATACTGTATATTCCTCACTATAGTCAGATGGACCACTTATCCTGTACAACGTTACCCCCTCCTTGTGTAACACTCAGTAATCGCTCTTCCATACATACGTATCCTTAACAGACTTCTATCTCTGTGATTCAAATACAGACTTTTGTCTCCCATTAGCTTTATACAAGTGCACTATGCATGGACCCCGCCAGCCAGACAGCTCACCTTGGTCTATACATATGTCAAACAGCCTGACTATCCAGACAACAAGACTGTCGTCCTCTCTCAAGGACACTCGTCTGCAATTCCATTCACTCCAGACACTTGACATCACTTTCCCGTATGCAAGGCTCTCACTGTCTCCGAGGTTTTTACCATCCCATTCGCCCTAACTCTTATTCCTCTTGCCAACTCGGTCTACACATATCACACCCACCTCCCTGACATCTTTCACTTTTATCAGTCCTTCAAAATAGTCGCTACTTATTTTCGTAAGTCCTTTGCCTGTTATCACTTTCCATCTTTCACATTTGTCAGTCCTGCAAAATAGTCGCTTCTTCTTATTTTCGTATTTCCTTTGCCTGTTATCACTTTCCCTTCTGCTTTACTTTTAGGTACATACACCTTCCCTTTTCTGTTTCAGTAGCGATTAAACTTCCTTACTCCACCACTCACTACCCTTTCTCGTGAGTCCACATCACTCCTTTGGCATGCATCATACCTCAGGCGCACACTGAAGCACTACTTCCCTAAATACTTGTCACTCCTCTTCCACATTCATAGTTTGATCACTCCTCACTCTATACCATTCTTCACTTACTCTCTCTCTTTGTATCTTTTCACGTAGTGTATTGTGCTAAGTTACTTCTCTCTCAACACTTCGCTCAAAAGCAGGTCATTTCCTCTTTCCGTAAGCCACCACTAGCTTTCGCTCTCGCCTCACTAAAATGTAATCATATATTCCGCATCCCTCCCCTCTGAGCACGTTCTCATCCAACAACCTCTCCTTTGCATAACTGCTCATTAACACATGATCCACCAACGTAGACTCCCCAACCTCACTCACCTCCTTATACGTACCTTCTCTTAAACCACATATTACCGATCGCCGTCTCTTTTTCAGGCATAGATCGATAACCTTTTTCGTGTTATACAGCCTCTGCTATACAGACCGTGCTAAGCAGTTTGTGATATACAGACCGTGCTATACAGCCAGTGCTATACACCTTGTGTTGTATATCTCGTGCTATGCAGCCAGTGCTTAACAACTCGTGCTATACAGCCAGTGCTATACACCTCTTCTTATACAGCTGGTGCTACAAACCTCGCATTATACAACCCGTGCTATACATCTCGCGCTGTGTAACTCTTTACACGGCCAGGTGTGCTTTAGCGTGCCCAACTGACCTATTACTGCACTATCCTCCAGTCTATCATAACGCCAGCCACTGTCCTGACTTCCAGGAAGTCACAGACAGATGCATCCCCCTGACTCTGTGCCATGGCCATGACGTCAGCACCCCAGCCCACTCCCTGGCACGGCCTTAAGATCCTGAAATCTTCTTCTTCCTTTTCCTCGTCCTTCCTCCTCCTTACCCAACAACATCGCTTGGTCGCAGTGCACCGTCGTACCCAGGTCCAAGGTCCTCTAAAGGCTGCTTTATCATGGAGAAAGTGTATGTTGTGTGACGTCCTAAACTGCACTGCCACCACTTCGTTGTAAACACCACTGCCACCACTTCGTTGTAAACACCACTGCCACCAGGACCTTGTAAACACCACAGCTACCCTTAACCTGTAAACACCACTGCCACCAGTGCCTTGTAAACACCGCTACCACCCTTAACTTGTAAACACTACTGCCACCAGTACCTTCCATACACCACTGCCACCTCGTAAAGATCGCAGTTTGCCCCTCCCTGTAAACACACCTGTAGACACTGTCCTGTATAAGTCAGCGTACACAAGAGGATGTAAAGATCAGTGTAGACACTGGAGGCTGCAGTGTTGGCCTCCTTCTCCCGCCGTCCAGCCTTAGGGCCGTGGGGGAGCCTTCGCCAAACATGGCTTCCGCTCCACCTCATCCCATATTCAGCCATACTTACATCCCGCCTACACTCACACCTTGTCCTTGCCTTTCACCGTCCCAGACTTGAGACCGCATCGCGTTGCCTGGCGGCTATTATCCCCACATCCAAGCCACACTTCACACCTCCCCAATGCCCTAAACGACACACACACTGCTCTTCTCTCCACGCCGTTCCCAATCTTTCCCCAGTTTACCTCAAGTCTAACCAGAACATCCCCGAGATTGTCGTCCCTATTTACCGTATGAGTTTCCGTGTGTCTCCCTCCGTCCGTTCGTGGGTTTGTACAAGGTCTTACACTACACGGGCAGGTGCCTCCTGAACACCCTTCACTATACCCCTAAGCGGTACTCACCTTCATGTTGACGACCCTAGAATATACTCGGTCCCTACTTCCGTCTCTCCCCTCCACCTGCTCCCATTCATTTCAGGCAGACTCCGTCACTTCCTGGTAGTGTGTCCTCCCCGTCATGTCCGTTATCACCTCAGTCCGTCATGTCGTGCGTGGTACACCACAGCCGACTTGGCACCATGTCCACGACTCCGATCAACCACTGTCCAACCCCTGTAGCACTGCGTTGGCCCTTCACCCTTGACCCAGCACGTTTCTATACCAACACAGCGCTCCGTCAGGTGGGTATACGTAGGCTGTAGACCACTCCTGGAACACAGGGAGGGAACATCACGAACCCCTTACCCTGCCAACATCACCTGTAACACAGGGAAGAAACAGCGCGACCCACGAGCATACCAACATCGTCTATATACCCCTACAGCATCCAACCCTCCAGGCGGCAGGGGTCGTGCTCAAGAGACAACCCTCGGTCGGCCTAGTCCCCCTCCCGATCTCCACCCCTATATGAACCGCAGGCCTGGGAGGGAGGTGGTCCGGGTGGGTGCTTGTTGCTGGTCCGTGTCACATACAAAGATCGACTGCCTACCTACCTACCTACCAACCTACCTACCCCCTCCTCTCCTTCGCCCTGGACTACCACTCCTCCTCCTCCTCCTCCTCTTCGTCCACCTTCTTGTTCTTCTTCTGCCTCTGCCCCCATACCGGCTCTCTCCAGCCAGCTGCCACCCCACACCACCGTGCACCCTCTCCTCTCCTCGCTTCCAGCGGAGGAGAGTGGTGAGAGCCGCCACTGTTTACTATGAGGATAAAAGGCCCTTGACACCGCGCGGCCGTGTCTTGCTCATATATTCTCTCTCTCTCTCTCTCTCTCTCTCTCTCTCTCTCTCTCTCTCTCTCTCTCGCTCTCTCTCTCTCTCTCTCTCTCTCTCTCGCTCTCGCCTCTTCTCTTCTCTTTTCTCTTCTCTTTTTCTCTTCTCTTTCTCTTTTTCTCTGTCTCTTTTTCTCTTTCTCTTTTTCTCATCTCTTTTTCTCTTTCTCTTTTTCTCTTTCTCTTTCTCTCTTTATCTCTTATCTTTCTCTCTTTCTCTTTTTCTCTCCTCTCTTCTCTTTTTCTCCCCTCTCCTCTTTTTTTCTCTCCTCTCTTCTCTTTTTCCTCTCCTCACCTCTTTTTTTCTCTCCTCTCTTCTCTTTTTCCTCTCCTTC
>JAUUDY010595802.1:0-10057 GCA_032361765.1 Panulirus inflatus | reverse complement strand
AAGGAAAATATGAAGAAACCGGGTTTTATAGGGTGCGATTGCCACTGGAAAGCCCTGTTCATATCTGATATAGAGGTACTTGTTACGAGACGTAGATTGAGTAAAAGAAAATGGAGCATATTTGAAAAAAAGTGGAGGAACACTGCTAAATCATCAGTAAATGAGAAATTGGGTTACCTGGTGAAGACAGGAAATTTCATTAAATGGAGGAAGAACATAGGAGACAGGATAAATCCATGAGGGACACCGCATAAGAAAAGTAAAGAGGGAGGTTACGGAGATGGACTGAGCAGAGAGGAAACTTGTTATGAGGGAATAGAAAGTGGGAAGAAATTGAGCAGTGAGCTTGGAGGTCAGAACACGATGCATCACCTTCAGAAGATGTTCATGTATTAAAGGCTGCAATACAGGATTCACCAAAGTTTCAGAGAGGATGACCGGACGTAAGGTAATGGGTGTCATCTGTGGATCTTGCCTTGTGAAAAGCATACTGATGATCACAGAGTAGACTATGAATATGTGTAAGCGAATAGTTGAGACTTAGTGACTTAAGAGAAAGTATGTCAGAGCATTAGGACGATATTTGCAAGGGTTAGAACGGTTCGTGCGTTCTTCATAAATGAAGTAAAAGTTTTGATTTTCAAGAAGAACTGGAAAAGACGAGCAAGCACGGATGCCATCTGCTCCATATCCTTTGCTTGTGTCCTGAGAGAATGTGTTTGGTGAATACTGGTGCTTTGTGACTGGACGATGAAGAGAACATAACAAGGGACACAGGGTTAGCGAGAGGTGCGTGGGAATGTCAAAGTCATCTACGGTGGAGTTAGAGGAGATTAGAGAACTGTTAAGAATTGTTCTGTCAAATAGATGGATCAGTCGTGTCATTGGAACGAAACAGCGAAGGATAGGTAGTAAGACAGGTTATTACAGATACTTTTGGACGAAGACCAGAAAGACCTGTTGGTTGGGGTTAAGAGAGGTTGTCACACATTGGCTGAGGGAACGCTTTGCCGAACTGATGATAATAATATTCATAACAAATCAGCAGAGCATCAAGCAGGATGACAGTTTCAAACTGAAAAATAAATTATAGGTTTTTAGAGTCGTTGTTGTTATCAGTTATACTGGTTTTCCTTTTAAACTAGCGTTTTCTTGGGGTGAGTTGCCAGGGAACCAGCTAGTGGTGCTGCACGTCTCCTGTTATTATTATTATTATTATTATTATTATTATTATTATTATTATTATTATTGTTGTTGTTATTATTATATTATATTATTATTATTATTATTATTATCATTTCTTTGCACATTAAACCTATGACAGAAACTTTCACTGTAACCAAGTTATTATTTCCTTACGCTTTCAGAATCAAGTTGTAATGGTTGTAAGTTTTTACCTGCCAGGTTAACGTTATTATGAATAAAGCGGTGCTAATATATATATTCACTATATATATTTATTACTTTAAAGTGGGTACGTGAAAGTAAATACATTTACTGACCACTTCTCGGATCCATTGATTAACATTTCATAAGAAAATTTTTTATGGTCGTGATGATATTGCAGCCAATGTAATACATACCACTGCGCGTGCGTCAGGAAAGCCCAGCATGGTGCTCATAGAAGGATTGGTCAGTTCAGGATCGTATTCAACCTGAACTATAATAAACAGGTTATTCTTCTTGAATGATTTGTATACCTTTTAACTTTCGCCCCACTGAGCTGTAAGTTTATGTTGTCCTCCACGACTACAAACACCTTCGAAAGGACCCCAATGGTTTCATGCTGTTTGAATGCCTTTGTATTCTTTCGTAATACTTCAGCCGAGGATAATGTTCCCCATACGTTGTTTACGGCACCACGCCTTAAAAACTATAAATAGCATGAACGAGATATTCTTTTGTAACTTAACCAAACCTGGCATGAAAACCGGACCTCGCCTAACCTAACTTAACCTAATGTAGTCTAATCCAGCCATTTACGAAAGATCCTAATCGCTTTTATACTTAATCCTGACCAAATTGTGCATGTGCATACTAAGTTCATTACGTACTGTATAATTCCATTAACATCATAAGTACAGCGTGAGATGGGATGTTATATTTAAACCATACCCTTTCTTGGTGGAGTAATCCTTAACCTCATGAACACAATATTACTTTCAAAATTTTGGTATGTTGGCACAACCTTTGATCTTACCCACAAGATGAACAACAGATATTCTGAATGAATTGTTTGCGAAGAATTTTGGTTGAAACAGTATTCTGGATGAATTTTTTGTTATATATGGTATTGGGTGTCTGTGAATTCACTAATTTTACAGCAGTCAGGCACACATGTGTTTCAAGGCATGGGAGTAATTATGTTGGGAAAGTTTACATCTTGTCTTATCTGTCATAGCAGTAAGTAAACTACCGTAAGATAAAACTCCCAGGAGATGCTACAGCCTAGTCAAACGTCGAGGTGTCAACGGGCTCTGTTGAAACTTTTTTTCCATGGTATATAGTAAATGGATCGACTGTCATTTCCTGTTCCCGTAAAAAAAAAAAAAAAGAAAGAAAACTAAATTTTGAGTGAAGTGTGTGGGGGAATGTCGTTAGTGAGGTAAGAATGGCTTACCCTGGTTGACAAACATTTCAGTTTGAAGGGTTGATGCCCAGCTGTTGGTCCTGACTCCCTACTTTACCGTCGGTGTGCGTTACAACATAAACACCTTCAGACAGCTCCAGCGGCTTGTTGCACAGACCAGTCTGTGCATATAGATTACGAGAGATTATATTCAGTGGTGATGGTGTCAGTGTGACTAAAGGCGTCTTGTTTGACTCCTAGCCTCGTATCGGGTTGTGACCTGTGTGAAGATTGATGCCAAAGGGCAGAACAGTGCAGCTGCTGTCTGACAAGGAATATAGTTCATGAGCTCCATACCTTCTGAGCTCTGTAGTTGTGTTAGTGATACATGTAGAGAAATGTCTCCCCTGTGTTTGGAGAAGAAAGATTTATGTTTGTTTAAGGATTGTGATGCGTTTGTTTGAGCGTTCGGATATCAGTAAGAAGATTGACTTCAGTTATTCTGTCTCTGGTAATAAAAAGACCTATGTTTTATCCTCATATTAAAGAGTTTTTCTTGTTCTTGGACAGTTGAGAATAAATCTCGGCTTCATTTGCATTTTCTCAAGCCCTCTGTCAGTCCCTGGAGCCAGCAGGGACGAAGCATGATCAGTTAAAGAATTTAAATGTGTAATGTTCGTCATTTTAGATAAAACATTTTTCCCCGTAGTGCGTAATGTAACCAGCCAAAACCCTGCCTGAGTGCTCCAATCATTTCTCTCCAGTGACCAGTGTCTAGTTGTAGCAGCTCCTTACAATGATACTTTTAAGGTAAAGATTTTGGAACTTTCCTACGTATTCAGTGTGATACAATATTTAGTCCACTATTCCTGGTAGTTCCAACTTTTAGGAGGGAATCTGTTGAGTATTTTTTTCTCAGTGTATCTGATTCTTGGTATAGTACAGCCAGTCATTGTATCATCATAACCAGACTAGTTCACCTTGATGTCGTCAGCTTATTTTATGATGTTTGGTGTTCTTGGGCATGAAGTGAAGGCATTGATTAATTAAAGGAGATGCTGAATATAAACCATTTTCTTTTCATCATTCAGCTGAATGTTGAATAACATATTGACTATTCGAGTTAGTTATCTTCGCTAAGAAGTCCCAGCACATAAAGGTGTTTGTTGTAACTCGTCTTCACGAGTCACTGTAAAGAAAGGCCTAGAACATTCAGAGTTGTCCATGTTCTCAGCCCGCACGACTGTGCTGATGACAATATGGACACACATTTGTTTGATTATGCTTCCCCTCTACTTGTTCCAGTGCTTGACATAAGGCTTGAGGCAAGCTCGGAAAAAATGCCACATTAAGCTGCAAAAATTATCCTTGACTATGAAAGAAAAACAGTTATTCTGAAGTTGAGGGAAGATATAGACCTAAGTATTAGAGACAGAAAATAGAGTACGTAAGTCTCACTGGGATTCGGATGATCAAAACATAATTGTATCCATTCACACAAACTTGCTAGACCTTCTTGTCCATTTAAATGGATTACCATAAATGCTTCTAAGCACAGCATGCATGGTATGGTGTCCAAGAAATTTTGTCGTATGAGACAACAGCTTCTCTGCCCTGCTCTCTGGGAAGTGAATTCCATTGACAACACTGTTCTCCCTGTAGAACTTCACGTGGTTCCAACCAGATGGCCGTAGTTATACTGACACCATCACCCTCTGAACGTAACATTTTGCGTTTTATATCCCAAACGGATCTGTTCACTGGCCCAGTGGGGACTGCCAACAGTGTTGTAACACACACTGGCGGTTCCTATACATAGCGTGGAGTCGAGATCAGTAAACGAATATCCTCATCATAAACTGAACTGTTTTTTATTCTCGCTTCCTTGTTAACGTCTTCAGGTAAGATAGTCAGATTATAAGTTATGCTGTCTCTTCGTTAACAATACTGAACTCTCTTCCACATGAATGTAATATGTTTATTTATAGATTCCGAGGCAGACATGACAAAATTATTCAGGCCGGAACTAAAGAGTTAATTCTTTTGATTCTTTCGCATACTGAGCTGGGGCTGCATGATAGGACTAACGGATTATTATCTTAGATCTCTGCCTCCAAGGATGGAGTTGACTAACATTTTGACTTGCTCTCATATCCCGGAAATGCAGTCGTCCACAAAGGCATTGATTTGTTTTAGGTGGCAAGACATGGAAATTAACGCCGACCCGTCCATCAGTATGTTGTGTAAGAACAACACACACACACACACACACACACACACACACACCCACACACACACACACACTATTGTTCGACTTGGCAGGGCTGAAGATACCCATGGGGTACACATTACAAGATACTTGTAAGAATGTCATCCACTACGATATTGTACCTAAGATACGTAAATATACCTGCAATTCTCTTACTATGTAACTTACGTTAAACGTGCACTGTGTATCCTATTTTAGGCCATTACGAGTAGGTTAGGTGGGAATGCCCAGTGAACTCGCCGCTAATACGGCAAAATATATATAAGGTAATTTCGTTGAAATGTCTGCCAGACTCAGCTTCAGCGAAACATACTTCACAGTCTAGTTATTTCGTAATTATGAAGTTTTCTAGTGTATCTTTGTGATTACGTTGGGAATTCCGTTTAGTCTAGTTATCAAACTCAAACTCGACAAGGGAATCGTGTGCCAAATTACTTCACTAAAATACATTTGTTTTTATATTTATATTGATATTTGTTTGTCAGTGTTTACAGCAGTACTACTTGGACGGGGTGTTGACACATTCTCCCTCACACACACACACACACCAGCCAGGTTGATCGACCTCAGACTGTTATGGCATTTCTTCATGGATGTGTGTTTTGTCTGTTGTGAGAGTTGGAAATTTTTTGGTGATGTCTCGTGGGAACTTGGTAGTAACATTATGTTCTTTGAGGATAAGAGGTAAGGATAGAAAGTACTGGGTGATGGGACGTTAGGCTGTTCCCTCCCATGTCAAGACTGGGAGTGATGGGTTGTGAGACTTCAGGCAGCGCCATTCAATGTCAAGTGGGAGTGATAGGCTATGGGACGTTAGGCAACGCTCTCCCACGTCAAGAGTAGGAGTGGTTCTCCCACCAGCAGGACACTTCGATAATAGCCTCTCCACCACGGCCTGATGACGCAAGATAGATTACATCTGTCCCCTATGGAATTCAGGGTCGCCATTGAGGCACCACATTCCTCTGCTTTGTTAGTGCAGCGGGTCCCACCAGAGGCCAGCACCCTCCCCTACCTCCTGTGGTAGTTCTCCTACACTGTCATCATACTCTGGTAGAGACAGGAACTCTACTATCATGATACTGGCGGAACCTTGGATAAAAAGTATGGCAGTACCGTAATGAGAAGACCGTTTTTTTTTGTATTTGTGTGAGACTTCCTGCTTGTAAAATACGTAGAGGGATTTCTACTCTTGTAGGATCCCATGTCTTAGACTTATCGTGAAACTCTCTAAACTTTTGTTTATATTGAGCATTTACAGTTTCATCATAGTTTATTTCATTCATCTATTCTTGTTGTGGATGAATGCTTTTTTGGCATTTCAGGAACACATACTTTACCCATCCTTTGAATTTGGTCGAAATAGAGCCCACTTTCTCGTGGAAGTATTACAGGTTTGTTACACGTGACCTTCTTCCCTTGAATCCACATGTCTTTCACGTAGTCTCCCCTTTACAGGTAAATAATTTTTTTTTTTTTTTATCTTTTCCAGTGTGTATATTTGTTATGTGTGGGTAAGGGAGAGAGAGTATTGCCAGTTATATACTCCTTTATGCGTACACTTACACACACACATATACACCGGCCTAAATCAGACACCAATTAGTAGACCTGCCCTCAGGAGAGGATGAACAACACCTGAGTTGGGTATGGGCCGAACCGCGTTCAGGATTCGATCTCTGTGCGTGCTGGCTCATGGTCACTTACGCTGACCACTACACCACAGATACCTACGTGTGTATGTCCTCTGTGCGTATCAGCGTAAGAACCATCGTATCCGCTGTGTTGCCCAGCACACGACGTAATATATTTTTTTTCCCTGCTAGGGAGAGTGTGGTGGGGAGGGCGGGTCGTTATGGCAGGCACCACGGTGGATGATGTAAACATGACGGGCACTTCTACCTTTGGAACTCAATACATCAGCATCGCTGACTGCTGAATCGTTTCAACCGAATAAACGTTAGAGAGGAACAAGTGAAGCTTAGGTCTTGACATCTGCCTGTAAAGACTATGTAAAATTCTATATAAGATACTTCTTCTGAAAGCCAAAGGTGCAATATGCACCAAAATAGAGAACGCCTTAAACATATGGGACCCAAGACTCTTCAACACACCTCCCCAGCAGTCGTCAGAAACATCCTGGGATACACATGTAAGTTTGAGTGCTCTGGACAAGTACTTACAAAGTGTACCAGACCCGCCAGGCTTTAGGCGGGCTACGGAGGCGTGCGGGCTGCAGCTTGCAACAGCTTGGTCGACCAACGAACGAATGCAATAGTGTGGGCCCAACCCGGGCTGTTGGGATAGAAAACCCCTCGCAGGCATCACTAGGTACTCACCAGCATTTTTTTTCTCTGTCAGCTATAACAAGTGAACTCGTAACTTCCTCAGACGATGTAGTTGAAGTGTTTCTTGTCATGGTTGAAACCCCAACCTGGTCATTGCGCTAAGTTATAAGCCACCTGTGGCTCGCCACGAAAACTTACTTAACTGATAAGAAACTTGGAAACTCTCCTCATAACACTTAAACAGTAATCACACTGTTACTATTATTTATTAGTCCTATATTAGGGGATCAAGTAAAGGACTAGGAAATGTTCAACATTCTTTTCACATGCAACATGAGGCCAAAAATAAGATATGCTTCTTAGATTAGGTCAGCGACGTTACCGCACGAAGAACCAACAATAATGGTACCGGAATTAAGAGATGAATTACTGGCTAAGTTTAGGGACTTTATGGGTACCATGAATTTCGATATGATTACTACGTGTCGTTGTATCTCGTTAGGATGAACGAGACATTTTCTGATAATTTTGTTAGCCTTACTCTTAAGTCATTTTCATCATAATATGAAATCAGTATTAACATTTGATATGGCATATAACAGAATATGTCGCCAGCGATCGATTTATGACTATCCTGAAAGCAGGGTTACCAGTGTGAGGCCAGACTAATGAGCATTTCTTAAAATCCTTCGTCCGTTGGGTCATATGGTTTCACCCTAAAAGTGGTAAGATACTTTCTCAGGGTGTATACACAGGGAACAGTGACCGGAAAGATGCGAGGACAGGACAGTCAGATCGTAACATTAGTTAAAAGAAATAAAAACTTTTGAGTGGATGTAGAAAGTACTATTACAGTATAAAGGTTATTACTATTATATCATAAGGGTGATGGTACTATTATATTATAAGGGTAGCGGATGAAAGTAGTGAACTATTATAAGGTTACGAATGTGTACAACCTACATATGCTAAAAACGATGTATGAAGGTAGAGAATGTTCAGTGGATAAGGCCCCATCCCGTACCGTGCAAATAGGGAATTACGTCATATTTTGTGTTGTATCGTGTGATGGGTCAAACAATCCTAGTTTAGGGCTCCTGGGAGGCCAGCAGGAGGATTAGTGGGTGAAGAGTTGTACGAGGACCAGAGTGTGAGAGGGTTGCGAGTGTACCAATGAATGTGTAAGGGGTTGTGGGAAGACCAGTAGGCGAATGAGGGGTTGTGGGAGGACCAGTGAGGGGGTTGTGGGTGGACAGCAGTGGAACCGTTAGGCTGAGACTGGTCGTTCGGATGGTAATGACACTAAGACAGTAGTCTTCCACAGCGTATCGCCTTATTGATGAGGTTCGGTGATTTTACGAATATTGAATATAGATGTCTGATTTGCTAGTTCATTTAAAGCTTATGTTAACTTTTGTAGTTTGCGTTGATATTTACGAAGCCAGCATTAAATCAAACTTGCGTGTTGGCTGCCATCTAGCGGTAGGGTTCGTGGCAGTTGGCGAAGTATATTAGTAAGATCCTTGACAAGTTTTTCTCCCATGATGAACCTGTCTCGCTTCCATGGTTTGACCGTTAGGATTCACCACCCTGGAAATGAGACATGTGTTGTATTACAGACTTGTACCTTCAAGTTTTGCGCTTGCCGTAGAATGCAGTGTGACCTTGCGTTAATAGCTTGAGATACAGTAGTGTTTAATTGCAACAGCTGTTGGTGATGCGTGTGGCGGCGTGAGACAGTAGTGTCGGCTGGTGGTGGTGGGCGGCGATCGGGTGCAGCTCAGTCCCTAGCCCCGACCTCCACATACACACACATTCACCATTCAGTGTTCTTTTCCAAGTCATTACGTTACTGACGTACATTAAAATATCCCCAAGAGCACTGGTATATTCTTGCTGAAGAAGATATTAAGGTACCTAGGTGTGTAAGCCTGAGAGAGAGTGCGTTACAAGTGTGCTCCCCAGCCTGCAACGGTTTAGCACAAAGGCGCCTTTATAGCGTGTGCCCCAGCACTCGGCCAGACCACCCTCGCCCACTCCATATCTCTCCTCACGTACTGTGTACACAGTTCACGTACCTTGCTGTCCGTATACCTTCATTTCATCGCTATTTTCCTCACGAACATTCCACATCGTGCACGGCCAAGCCTCTTAACCCATACCACTTATCACCTTTCCGTAGCCTCTAGCTTCAAGCACCTATGTCACCAACCATTAGCTCTCGTGCCACAGCGTCCCCGTCCGTAAATAGCTCCCAACAACCCGAGTGTTACATTCTGCAAACCTTAGGAAGCCAACCCAGATGACGTGTGTCAGCTCACTTTCCCCAGGTGTTTATATGGTTTTTTGATGATGTGGCTGACGGCTGGAGCGGATGGGGAGTCTCACCAGGGAGTGTATGTTGCCCTGAGTCGTTCGTGCCCTTCCTGCCCTCCCCCCCGGCACACGGTAGCTGGGGAGGTAGGTACGAGGAGGCGTACCCTAGTTTGGGATACTGGCTAGGGGCTGACCGCTCCTGTGATACTGTGTGACCTTGACAGCCTCGCTTGGTCAAGCACCGCATGCACTCACTCAACCGCCTGTCCATGATATATTTACTGAGCTGGTTTCATTCTTTTTTTCTATCACTTGAACTTGTTACGAACTTGGCATTTATTTCGAAATGATACAAGAGCGTGGATCTTAACCGACAGAACTATTACTTAAGATTAGAAGTAATTGTACATAATTCTTTTGAAAATCTGTTTCTATGTAAGAAACATTTATGTCATTTGGCAACACTGAAACACCTCACAGACCACTCCGCCAGCTTAACATTTTACGGGGCTAGTCCTAGCTCGCACCACTAGCACAGAACTGTTTGGTTCCACATAGATAATGTCGATCATTATCCAAGAATGTCCATGTTACTATTGACCTGGGGGGGGGGGG
>JAUUDY010595792.1:0-10057 GCA_032361765.1 Panulirus inflatus | reverse complement strand
TTTTCTCATCTTGGTTACATCCACACACATTTAGACACCCCAATCTGAGCCTTCGAGGAGGATGAGCACTCCCCGCTATTTGTTCTAATTCTATACAAATAATTTTTTTTTCTATATTTTCTAACTTATGAACAGGGTCTAGGAGCATAATCCATTCTTAAGATGGGGACTCCCAGTACTATTGAGCTCTCCCTTCTGGTCCTCAGTAGGTGTTGCATGTGTTCTAGACTCCTTACATCAAAAAGATACCACTCACATAGGGAAAATAAATGGTGATTCCTAAGTGACTATGTTTTGGGTAGTTTTCAGTGTGATGCATGTAAGAATCTACAAAAATGCCATAAGAGAAATCCCATTGTCACTCCTTCCATTTGGATGGAAACGAGTAAAGTCTCACAGAAGACTTTTTTACTCTTAAGGAGTCCATCATTTCCCAACTCGTGTGGAGGATAATGCAGGAGTCCTATACGAAGTGTCCTGGGGTGGTAATTAATTTCTTTCATGCAAGTTTGGTTTGTTCCTAAGGGCTTAATTTTCTTACAGGTGTTTATTGAGAACCTGTACGAGTCTCAATACAAACTATAAATGTTTCATTTTATATCCACGAGAGCTTCAAGAATAAGTCAGAGTGAAAAGAGCAAGACTTACTTGAGAGGTAGAAATAAAAGAAGCATCCTTGGAAACATATAAGTCAGTTGTGGCATAAAATAAACAACTGGACTACTGAAGTAGTAGCCTTGTTTACATATTTAGCCACCTCCAGTGCTAACAATGACAAAATGGTGGTGTGCTTCCCATGTTACCAGAGTTACTACTTCTATATAACAACTGTGGCATCAGAGATATAGATAGACATATAGAACAAGAAATTAAACCTCCAAGAATAACTTTCCTTTAAATACAAACCAAGTCAAGGATGGCTGAAGAACTTAACAAGTCCCCTATTGTCCTGATTAGGGGTAATGTAATTCGGTCCACTTTCTGGTGAGCAGCAAACAACTGCAGTAAGGTTTCCAAGAAGGATGCAAGAAAATCCATCTTCTCTGCCCGAGCATTCAAGTATGTGTGCAAGGCTTCATTTGTATATCGTGACTGTAGGAGAAAAGTAAAGTATATAATACTGTATAAGTACTTGTATGTGATATGTGTATACATTATTTATATTCTATTATACCTGATTGCCGTTTCCTGTGTTACCAAGGTATCACAAGGAAACGGATGAAGAAAGACCCATCCACTCATATGCACACATATATACATACAAGTACATATACATATATATACGTATACACAAGTACATATTCATACCTGCTCACCTTCATTTATTCCTGGCACCACCCTGCCCCACAGGAAACAGCCTTGCCATCTCCTGCAGCAATGGTGGAGCACCAAGGAACATGAAGAAAGGCCATACCCACTCACATCCATACATGAGCCATCATTTGTAATGCACTGAAACCACAGCTCCCTATCCACATCCAAGCCCCACAGACCTTTCCATGGTTTACCCCAGTTGCATCAAGAACAGAGGATGAGCCTTAGAGGGAAAATCCTCACCTGGCCCCCTTCTCTGTTCCTTCTTTTGGAAAAATAGAAGCCGGAAGGGAGGATTTCCAGCCCCCAGCTCCCACCCCTTTTAGTCGCCTTCTACAACATGCAGGGAATACGTGGGAAGTATTCTTTCTCCCTTATCCCCAGGGATAACACATAAACATATACTGAGACATCTGATAAAAGAGATTAGAGCCTGTATGAAATGTCCTACTTTTCATAAGATGAATGTTTACCAGGAAAGAAAGATATATGATATAACCCGGATGAATAACAGCATAACACATAAAATAGCATACTGCTAATCCTGCCCAGCAGTAGACGTGAACTTGTATTTCATGGGCTCTGAGTTAATATTATTTCCATGATGCCTCTTAAATCTAATACTGAAAATTCATCATTTAAATTACAATTGCTTGAAGTAGGGAGAAAGAGGAAGATATTTGAAAAGAGAAAGATCAATATAAGTATGAAAAAAATGAAAAAGCTAGCAGTATAGATGAATTGGTGAGCAAAATGGTGAAGACAAGATGAAACTACTAGGAAGTGGAACTGTAAAGTGTGTAAAAAAGCATGAAAAGTAATCATAAGACTTGATGACTGGGCAAAATAGAAATCATTCCAGCACATAAATAAATACCATTAAAAGTTTCTGTAAGAATTACAGACAAATGAATCTACTTTGCACAGATAGCAGTCTCCCTTGCACATATGGCAATGTGTAAGGCTGAAAACCAAGTAAGTGTTCAAATGATCAGCACACCTTATGTTGGTGAAGTACAAGGTGGGTCTGAAAAGAGAAGAGGATGAGTAGCCATCAGAGTATAACTGAGAAAGCTGAACAAGGTGTGCCAAAATGGTTTAGACATATGGAGAGGATGATCATAGACAGACTAAATATGAAGTTCTATGTGTCAGAAATGGAGGGAGGAAGGGGGAGGGGAAGATAAAAAAGGAAATAATGGATGAAAGAGGCTTTAAGGCATTGGGATTTGAATACTCAAGAGGTTGAGGGGGGTTGAATGGGATAGAATGAACTGTACTGATGTGGTAAAAGGGAGAGGTGGGCAATGGGCTGAAACAGGACATATGAAGCAGTCGAGGTAAACCATGGAATAGTCTATGGGGCCTAACTATGGATGGTTGGCTCTGTTTTCAATGTATTATACATGACGAGAGAAAGGATGTGTCTAAATGAGATGTTGACTTTGCATAGTAGATCAAGTATAGCCTTTATTTAGTCACCCATTACCAACATAAGGCCAGTTTTCTGTGCTTCCATATTAACTTACTACACCTCTCACTTCCTCCTCTTACTGTGCTCCTCTCACATCTATTCCTCTTTCTCATTACCATTAAAACACTTCATCCTTTGTTGCTAGTATTTTTCCAGATATGCTTAATATGCTTTTTTACACATACTTCTTTCGTAAACATATTTAACTTGAGAGAGTCTGTTACTTTTCTTTAAACTGTCATGCATTTTTCTCCAAAGACTCTCATTTGCCTTCTCTTTTCTCATATACATCTACTTAACTTTTGTACCCAAACTTTATATATTACTTTGCCCTCCATAAATCACTTTTCTTAAAGATTCAATATTTTATGTGGCATGAGCATACACAAACACAAAAAGAGAAAAGGGAAAGTAGTATTTAAAATGTCATTTATTAAAATACAATCTTACTAATCTCCAATAAATGTTGTGCCAAGAACAACCAATTTGTATAATAAAATGTAATTAAAGAACTAAAAATACTAAGAGATGAACTAACCAGATTTGCAGAAATTCCTCCAGCAGAGTATGTAACTCCCAAAAGGACTCGAGACCTATATGCAGGGAAGTCCAAAAGCTGAATAAACAAATGGAAAGTTGACTTTTCTGAAGCCCAATTCATCACCTTACACGTATCTTCTGGGAAAATGCATTCCAATTCCTCCAGGTTAGGTATATATGGAAGTCTTGGTGAACTGAAAAATCAATGTGAAACAACATTTCATATCAAAGTAGTACACATAAAAACAGAACTTATTCATTTCAATCCCAGTTTCCATTTTTATGAGGTAGATCAGGAGCACATATACACATCCTCATTTTGTGTCCAGTGTATTAAAGTGAAACAAAATTCCATACTAAAATAAGCATTTCTTACTATTTCATTCTGCTCACAAAACAAAGTCATTATATGGATTGTTTAAATTTGGTGAATCTGGTGCATACTCCTTAGCTTACCTACACTCAACCTGCATCTTGTGTGTTCGCTTGAAATATGAACTTTCATGCTCGTATAAATGTTTTTTCTTTTCTCACTCAATATACCAAGGCGGGTCACCAAAAGATAATACAGTCTTGATTCATTACTCTACTTTTAACCATAAATTGGTTCCACTGGGGACAAGAACATATCATTCCTTTGGCATCTCCATCTTCAAATATCACGAAACATAAGCATATCACTACATCCAATACTTTCTTCCACCATCTTCCTCTTGCCCTGATGCCTCTAACTGGATTATTAAATTATCCTCTTGACCAATCATTACCTACTGTACATTCTAAATTATCATACCATCTTAAAACCTTTCAACTTAACTTCCTATTTTTTTTCCCCCCAAATGTTTATCATTTACTCTTATGTTCTAATTCCAACTCTACTAAAGTTAATCATCTCCACAACCCTACTGGGTCAGCAACAATCATATCCCCAATGAACTAAGGTTTGACATTAATTCAGCTAGGGTAAGTATTCCCTTATTCAAGTTTCTGTTGGACTCTTAAGGCTTGAATCCTTTCCATTCACCAAAATTTTAAGTGCAGTTCAATATTTTTTCCCCCTTGCAAAACTATGCTCTCATACTTAGCAATCCAACAATTATCCTTCCTGCATTTCATTCTTTATATCTAAGCTCATCCACAACTTACAAGAAGCTCACAGTTAAAACTTTGACACAAGAAACTAACAAAGTAATATTTTATCAAACTGGAATCCAATACAAGAAGATCTGGTAACATGAACATCATGGCCAACAAATACTTGTCAGAGAACAGTTCCACATGATGTAATTAAGATTTAATCACTATATTAATGACAAAAAAAGGTTATTAAGACAGCACACCTGTAAAGAAGAGTGGCAAATGCAGTTCCAGCTACTTTTCGTGTTCTGTCAATTCTTTCCACTGCTTGCTGACATATACGAGACATCATTTCTCCAATGATCTCTTCTGTTAACAAAGTGGCATCCTCTGCAACAACTGCTACTGTTAAAGTCTGAAATTATATTTTTTGAAAAAAGAAATTTAACAGCAGCTTAGAATGTGCAATCTGACACATAAACAGAAGAAAAGTTTTACAATGGACTCTTAACTACTCAAATCCAAACAGTAAGCTTAAAATGTCATTCTTGTAAAACACTGAAGAACATATAGGTTAAAAGCTTTATCTATAGAACTGTTCATAAAACTTTTCAAACCATATGCTGAGTCTTGCATTAAGAATGTGGCAGCATTAACCCCCAAGGGATGGTGACCTGAACACTTGTAAGAATTCTCAAAGTTGAAGAATGCCCATAAAATCTGCCCTCAATGCTTTGATTACCTCATAAATCCACATTTGCATGTGAAAAGTATCCAATGTGAATCCTGACAGTAAATGAAAAGACTTCTGGATACCCACTGAAGACAGAGAATAAGCTCACCTGCAGAGACAATATTGCTGCCTCTCTCACCCAAGCCCCAATGTCACCCCTACGGTCCATTGTATAGTCGTCTAGGCCTCTCAGGAGAGCTTGGTAGATGCTTATCAGATTGGTCTCACATACTTGGTCACAAGCTGCAAACATTCATCTAATTAGCAATGAACTGGAATATTTTGATAAACCAGCAACACACTAACGTAAAACAGTTAAACAATAAAACTTACAAAACAAACTCGTATAAAAGAATAAGTAAACTCTTAATACGTCATTGACAACTTTAGTGCAATTAGTACAAGGTGTATTATCAGAGGGTCTGAAGGGGCTGTTCTGTGTCTTTTGGCAAATTTTGGATCCCTGCATTGATGATTTGTAATATGGTTTAAGGTTACTTAACAATTTGTCCTGGTCATTTGCTGGCAGTTGCTTTGTTTTCAAAATCTGGTTTTCATCTGAAGAGCCATTCAAATGTCAGACAAGTGAGGTTGACTAGTTCCCACAACCTGTGTACGTTTTGAACAGAAATGCTACCAACTTGACTTACCTTTTCCATCTTTTCTAATGCCAACAGTCTGTACCAGTCTCAGGATTGCACTGATTGCTTCTTTCCTTGTTTGTGCCCAATTTGCTGTCCCAGGTGTGATTTCTGTCACACCAATTAAAGCTTCTACCACTGTGTCAAATTTACCAACAACTAAGGAATGTGTGAGGCAACCTGAAAAGTATCAAATTTCTAAAGGTAATGACCTGCTCAAGTACTTCTATCTATCATAATACAATTACAGAACTGAAAGCACAAAGAGGCTTGTTTTCTACACTGGCTCATGCACAGCTTCATCAATTGAACACAAAAATTTCAAAAGGTTAATATGTACAGTAATAGGCTGTGGACAACAGATGCAGAAGGAAATAATTCCATTCCTCATTTATATAAATGAGTCCTTGTCAGAATGCTATATTTTTTTGTTATATCAACAAATATGGGTAGAATAAAAAGAAATCTTTATTATTTGGATGGTGCTTGTTTTCATAATTTCCAAAATATCGTAATGAAAATGAATGTTTTAATATCTGGTACCCATGCAATCTTATCTGGCATGTTCTGTCCTGCTCTCAATACCATTTTGCTTTGCCATTTCCAAATGAAAGGCCATTCAGCTGTTGATAAAGAAGACTGACTAGCATATTTTCTGTTATTTTGTATTACATACATAAACACAGTGTTTAGGTAAAGTACACAGTGTATCAAGTGACAGAGAAATGTTTGAGTGCATGCATAACTGTGCAAATATGCCCATGTAAAGGTAATAGTGAATCACATGACTCAAATGTGCTCCACAAATCTAAACTATAATAATGGCACTTCAAAATAACATCTATCTTAATCATAATAACACAGATACCTTATATCCAAAATTACACAAATATACTAACCATCAATGTCACTGCAAAAATTAATCATGACCTGCAGGCCATATTCTTTACTGTCTACTGACATTACCATCGGTTAGTCTCTTATACTTTTTCACACCAAGTGCCTTGAAATTTTGTGAGATATGGCCTAAAGAGCATCATCATGCCTCATGTGTTCTACAAACCTTTATTTGTTTTATTCTATTTTTTACAAACCTTAATATACATAATAAATTAATGGAAATCCATTAATGTTCTTCATATTTCTATACCTTTGGGAATCACTCAGGCATCTTCAATGTTAGTAACAAAGAACAAAGAAAGGAGAGGAATTCCTACCAAGAGCAGCTGCATATCCCAATCTCTGTATCTCCTTATCAGTATTAAGGGCCTTGGTATATCTTGTGATCATATCATCTCTCCATTCCAGTTTCTCTTCGGATGTAGGTTCAAAATATGTGGTCCAAAATGGGGGCAAAGCCTCCAAGGCAGCAGCACGGATATTTTCATCAACATACACAATGCATTCTTCTAAAAGATGATACCAATGCTCTGAAAAATAACTGATAATGACTAAAGCCAATCTAGAAATACTGAATTAAATAAAGCTCATTTATTAAGAGTTGGTATGACAAAGAACTGTATCAACAATACAAGCACCTGTTTAGGAAAACTTAAATTACATTTAAAGGCCCCTTACCAAGAACCTCCTGGCCATGAAAAGGGAGAGCAGCCAGTGAACATTTCTCTATCATCACCGATGTTGCCTGCTTCATGTACTCCCCTCCTATACCACGGAAGAGCTTCCTTTCTTCCAGTGTTGGCACAATCTTAGCAATGCCATCTAATATATCCTTTCCTATTCAGTGCAGTAAAGATGAGCAGCAACAGGATCACATGAATGGGAGTAAACATGAGATGTGGGATTAAACCAATGTATTTTTTATAACACTAAACTGCTTCTCCTGAGTTGTCAAGGTAGCATTAGTTACAAAAGAACAACAGCATCACTTGCACAAATCTACTATCTAATTGTCAGGTAAAATGTACTGAAACCAGAGCCTAAGACCAACATGGAACTAGAAATAAAAAGCTTACCCCTGCCTCACTTCTGTAACCTCTACTCATATCCCCACTACCCCAACAAATATAAAACAAAGAACAAATATACAGTAAAATAACCCAGTAAGACCTAACAACTGACCTCCCTACTCTGTCCTAACTCCAACTCATCAGACATACATCCTTCAGAAACCAAACTCCCCAGACATACAGGAGTCACACTCTCCCACTTGTGCTCTGAACATCGCCATCTCTACAAATACTGTTTCAACATATCCCAAGACCCTTCATACTCACAATGCAAATATAAAGTATTGCATAGTCCAGCTAGTGGTGCAGGCACACAAGCAGCCAGCTCTAGAATCAAAAACCAAAGTAATACCTATACAAGAGGGAAAGTGAACCAACATTGTGGCATAGGGCAAGAGCGTAAAGTTTTTGAAGTCAGTCTGGGAGAGTTTATAAGTCAGACCACTTTTGACTAAACTCTGTCAAGTATAGATGCAGAGCTAAAAACCACCCCAGATATGAAAGCAGTACTCTAAACATCCTTTTAAAGCGCTTACATGTATCATCAACTAATTCTGTTCCCATTAACAGAGTGCAGATCATGCATACACTGCCTCATTACAGACCTAGCATACCTGAGATCAAGGCATCTCGCGCTACCGCTGTACTTGATTGCTTCTTCACCATTCTCTCTACATCAAATCAACATTTACTCTCTTGCTCTTCATCTGAAATACTTAATCTTTACATTTTACTCCTCACACTTGTCCCTTCTACCTCCTTTCACAACTTTTACTATGCTTTAACAAATCTCTTTTTACAAACCTTTTATCGACTGTAAGCCTTATATGGCCATAAGATCTTCACAGATATTATATCACATCCATACACTCTTCTAAGCATTTCTGAAAAGCATATCTTTCTCAGTCCTCAACTAGTTTTAATACATTATCTACATACCCATCATATCTTGCAGAGATTTGTTTTCTTCGGCAGCTACTACTGAAAGAGCATATGTTACATATGCCAAGGCCAGTATTGAGCCATGTCTTGTATACAGAATACTTCCAGTGGCATGATCCAGAAGCTGTGGCAAAACAGTATTACTCATATACTCAGGTGCAAGACGAGTCAAATTGTGAAGAGCCTGAAAAAGATGTAGTAAATGGAGTCAGCACTGCTTTATCTACCATGTAGAGGATGAACCACAGGGTCTAGAGATGAAAAATTAATAATTTTTTCACAGAATTAAAGATATAATGTAACAGTTAAGATGTAATATAAAGATGTTGAAGAGGGGCAGAAGCAGGGGGGGCTGAATTTCCTCATCCTCTGTATTAAGACTTTCCAAAAGAAGGATAACAGGAAGAAACCTAGCCAGGACTTTTCTCTGAGACTCAGTTGTGTGTTCCTGATGTTACCTCATTAATGTGGAAAATGGCAGAAAAGTCTCAAAGAACGAAAGAAAACTAATACTCATATTTCATCAAAACATCCCTCTACATGAAAAAAGAACTTTAAACTTCATCGTTACATGTTACATCCTTACCTTAGCAGCAAGTTCCCTTATAGCTGAGTCCCAGTGATTGACCTTTTTCTCCATCAAGTGATCTATTAGCGCTTGTGTATATTCTGAGTGTCTGAAATAAAAGATTTGGTTTATCTAAATGCCTATGGAGAATATCAACTTGTATATGCAAGGATGCATTAGCATATTGCTTTCAAAATATACTAAATATGGATATTGATTCTCACAATGTACAAGGGCAAATCTAAAATAAATGAAAAATCATTCACCCCTGTATATTAGTAATCATCAAGGAAGACAATGAACAGCATAATTCTAATATTAGCAATCCATCTTGCTATCACTGATCTAAAAAATATGCATATGATTCTAATAAGTAATGATGAAGAACAATTTGAAAATGGACCATGAATCACCTGCCAACTTCAACGCTTAGACCGAGAAACGCATTTGAGCGGTTCCCTACAGCAAAGTAGTCGACAGTGGTAAGAATCTCAATGCCATGTGGGAATGCTCCTTGACGGCCAACATGTTCCTGGAATGCAGCTGACCCAGCTCGTCTACATGGAATCTATGAAAGATGTGCAAAATGATGTAACACAGATATTCATCACTGATGAATGCATGGTTCTTTTATGTATAAACTTCAGCATATGTACTTTCTCACAATATATACCACTCTGTATATCTATCTATGGGAGAAGGTCCTGAGTTTACATATCATCGCAATAATAATAATAATAATAATAATAATAATAATAATAATAATAACAACAACAATATGGTTGTACGTGTAAAAAG
>JAUUDY010595791.1:0-18301 GCA_032361765.1 Panulirus inflatus | reverse complement strand
GTGTGTGTGTGTGTGTGTGTGTGTGTGTGTGTGTGTGTGTGTGTGTGTGTGTGTGTGTGTGTGTGTGTGTGTGGCATTATACATACTGCACTATACTTCAAGCAGCATTCATGATATAACATTCAAACTTCTTACCTTGTGGTCTTCTTTGATATTAATCTGACTGTGAATCTCATCATTCCATTTTGAAATAAGTCTGTACTTTTCTGGACACTGCTTAAATATTTCATCCAGTGAAGCACGATACAACACTAACATTGGAGTAACCTGAAAAAATGAAAAGAAATAACATGTACATTCTTAAAATTGACGATAGTGTAACAAACAATAGTGTAACTGTGTAACAAAAGAAGTGGATGAGTGCCACAGGCCCCTCTTTTGATTTCCACAAGCAAAAGGTTTCTCAGAAATGCTGAGGTGGAGATCACCTTCCTCATATCATGTGTTTTAGCATACAGCCTAGGATGAGCTAAAAGAAGAAGTCCCTTTCTCCACATGGAGATATCTTTCTAAAGTGGGGTTTCATGGACTGAATGGAGTGAACCTGGAGGAAGTAGAGAGTCTAATATAACTGAGAATGGACATGGCACCAACTGAAACCAAAGGTGCTGAAGTGAGCCTTAGAGTGTAGGTGATGGGTCTTAGTCTTTGATGCACTAAAAAATGTATGTAAAGAGAGGTCACTATATGAGAACAAAAATGGATAAGTCTGAAGATACAGTAGTCCCATTGGCAATGCATGGAGGCAAGATGTGGGCACAAGATAAAAAGTACAGGAAAGGTGGGATGTGTTGAAAATGAAATGTCAGGACAATATATAGTATGAAGAAAAGGCTCAAATGAGAAATGATGCAAGGAAGCTACTAGTGTGAGGAAAACAAGAAAACAAACAGGAACATCAGTGAAGGGGGCAAATGAGGAACGTGCAACAGACAAAAATGTGGTTAAGAGGAGGAAGAATGAGTATTAAGGACGGCTCAATGTGTTCAATGATACAGAGGCAGATGCAGGGTGTTTTGGACATCAATGTATGTGAAGCGAGAAAGTGGTTTGATAAAATGAGAAGAGGAGGTGAAAGCAAGCTGATATTACCTTTAAGTCAACTATTGCTAACCAAAATTTCAAAAAATAAAATGGGACTTCTTCCACTATAGACAAACACTGGAGATAAAAACATGTTTTATCTTTATCTATGTTTAAAATTTTGCTTATACATACCTGGAAATTGGTGAGTATGTGCAACAGAGCTTCGACAGATGTCAGATCAATATCCTTCGTTTCCTTCAGATTTTGTACCATTACTTTCCAGTATTTATGAGTGTTCACTGACGACCTGCAAAATGACAGCTATGAGCACACCACACATTTCTTTTTTTTTTAAAAACCAAGACCAAAAAGTGAATGCTAATCAAGCTCGCATGTGCTAAGAAAGCCAGGAAACACCTTAGTACTGTAGAAGAGCTGACCATGATCGAGTATCAGGGGAATGGGAAAAGTAGTTTGTGCCTCATGAATGTACCACTTCTGACCAGGAAAGGAATCGGGTGACTCCAGATGACACTGGAACTGTTTCCTTCAGATTTAGAGTAGTCTTTGCTACTCCCTTAATACCTTCATCCTCTGAGGAATATGGCAAGTCTCCAATACATATGTTAATATTTCATTTACTAATGTTCCTTGGTAAAATTTGAGATGTAAGAAAATTTGGCTTCTAATGGACCATCCTTCACCTAATTAGTCTCTCAGAATGGGGGTTTACTGTAGCAAAATATAATTTCAATTTACTTCAACAGCTGAGACTTGGTTTGGCTAATGTGCTAGCAGAAAGGCACACATGCAAGAAAACATGTAAATCTCTTCCATGTCTTTTAATTTAACAAAAAACTCCTACAGTGCAAAAGCAATCTAACTCTTACACCTCTGCACTGAAGCAAATGATACACAATCAGTAAGATGCTCTGCATTACCTTGGTTAACCCACATGAATCAACTGTGCATAAAGACACAACACATCAGTACCTTTCACACTGTGACAACAGTCATTCATCATGAAACAATCAGGACAAAAATCTGTAACAAAACATTCATCTTGTTTCTTTGAAATGTATTTTGTCCTAAGTGTTGACAAAAGCACAGCCCACATATAGTTCAAAAAGTCACAGGAAATCAAGTCACTACTGAATGAATGACAGTGTGGAGGTCTAGCTTGGCGACAAAGCAAATGCAATACAGGTAAACTTTCAGAATGGCACATTTCTATTCATGGAACATTTTTCGATCTTCCTTTGATATGCATCTGTACCTAAAATAATGAACAAAAAGTCTTGGACAGGCTACTCGTAAGTTATATTCATTAGTATTATAATATTCATCTAGTTGCAGTCACATCTGACTACATCTTGTAAGCTGACATACTACTAATGGACCCATCATACTTGGTATGATGCTAGGTGATGCCATAAATGTCAGATACTTATTTCCCATTACTGTCCTAACATGTACATTCAGCTTATCTTACTATGAATGCAAGTTCATATGCTACAGATAGAAATGGCACATGTGCACATTTAGTGTGGACATCAAATCTACATGTGAAATTCATAGAGTAAGAACAACATTCAGTGAGGCATTCCAAGGTTCTCAACAAAGGTCTTTACCTCATTCCGTTACATCAATTCCAAAACATATACAAAAATGTCTTTCTCACCTGAAGAAAGACTCAATGTAGCCCTTCTCTAGTAGCAGTCTAGGTAGTGATATCATGTCTACACACACAGAATCTAGTAAAAACTGCTCTAAAATGCCATATCCCATCAGCTTTTCCTGAAACTGAAAGCAGAAATATCTTGGCTAGCTTAAATTTTAGTCAAAATTATCTTCATATCCTTTAGTTAACAGAAATATGCTACACCTGTAAATACAAAATAAAGAAATTTCTCTTTTTGGTGTACAAATAAGGAAGGCCACAGGCATTATCACATGTGATATCAATGACCTTCATGAGTTGGTACACCTATCAGACCCCCTTTTCCTAAGAAGTAAATTTAGAAACTGCAGTTCTGAACCTTTAAAACCAACATACATTCATAGGCAATCTTCTGTCTCTTACTCCATGACCTTTTGTCACCTCCTATAGACAACAATGTGAAAGTCCTCTCATATGCAGATGACCTCACAATCAAATCACAGAACCCTAACACCAATCAAGCAATGAAAAACAACACTACATCATACAATTAAAACATTTGCTAATTCAAAAAGGAATGTCTGCATCCACACAGATATTCAGCAATACCCTCTAAATCCCAAACTACATGAATCTAACCTGTGATCTCCTATAACCTTAATTATTAAAGTCAACCATTCCTACAAAACACAACTCAAACTGTACCAGACATCACAGAAGACACAATATATACTCTCCATAACATGAACACAATTATGAAGTCCATGAACTGATTAAAAGCCCTCAGACTTCATACCAGTACTAGATTTGGACAAGACAAAGAATTCCTTATCATTCTCTTAAAAACATATGACCTGCTCCACCCTACACTATGACTTAACTGTCTGGTCATACAACTGTCACAAGCAAATATAATAAAGCTGGAAAACACACAAAAGGGTATTAATAACAATCAATGGCTGCCTAAAAACCACAAATATTCAAAACTTTCACAATGGGATAAGATACTTCCAATACAGTCTCATCTCAATACACTCAGCACTTTTTCTGCAACAGCACCAAACCCCTCTGACCCAAACAACTAAATGTATGAGGACAATATCCTGTGTGAGGAAGGGTGATCAAGTAACTACTAATCAAGTAAGAGAAATGTGTTCTAATAAGAAGAGTATGGTAGACAGCTCAAGACGGTGCACTGAAATGGTGTGGATACATTGAAAAAATGAGTGAGAAGTTGGCAAAGAGGATTTGAGTTAGAAATGGAGGGGACAAGGAAAGGGGAAAACCAAATTGGAGATGGAAGGAGAGAGTGGAAAAAGATTTTGAGTGCTTGGGGCCTGAAAATTCAGGTGGATTAAAGGCATGCATGGGATAGGATAGAGTGAACTGGAGCAATCTGACATACAAGGTGCAATGCGCTGTCAGTGGACTGACCCATTGCATATGAAGTTGCCAGGAAAACCACTGAAAGGTCAGTGGGGCCTGGATTTGGATAGTTGTCTGCATTATTTCAGTGCATTACACATGAAAGCCACAGAAGGGATGATAATGAATTAGAACTCTTCTTCGTCTGTTCTAGGCACTACCTTACTAATGTAGGAAATGGAGAACAAATTGAAAGATAGAATTTAATCAGAGTAAAAGATGTGGATGTAAGGAGAATATGTCATGAAAAGAAATCATAAGACAGGTGTTTGTATGAATGTCTTTTCAAATATGATCATGTCAGATGCTTACAAAATGAAAGGCTGATTAAAAAACATTTGCTTTCATCTTTCTTTTCACTCCATCTATAAATATGTCAGAAAACCATGGTGACACTACACAGGCTGCCTCAAACCTACATGTATACCAGAACTTTCACTCAGCTATCCATCCACTCTTATACATACATTTGCTTCTCTAGAGAAAGCTTTCGCACCATCCACCGGTTATCCTCCTATCACATATATCCTAATCACAATCTATAACACAGTCCACTTGATTCTGTCATACTCTTTCTCAAGATCCATGAAAGATGCACATAGCTTCTTATCTTTCGCTAGACACTTTTCCACAGCCATTCTTGCTGCAACATCCCCTATCTTTTGTTAAACCCCCTTGCTACATGTATTCTCCATTCAGTCACTTCAATCACTCTATGAATCAACACTCTTGCATACAATTTTCCAGGTATAAACAGGTTTACTCCCCTATAATTGCTACATCCATCCATCACACCTTTTCCTTTGAGTAAAGGAACAACAATAGCATTCACTCAGTCCTCATGATCAACCTTCTGCTTCCATGCTAAATCACTTATCAAATACTTTCCTCTCCAAACTTCAACAGTTCAGATGTCCTTCCATCCACTCCAGGAGTCTTTCCTACCTTAAACCTCATTATCACATTACTTACCTCCATTCTTGCTCTAAGCCCATGCACTTAAATCCTTTTCTTTCCGTCCTCCATACCCATGCAGGTAACAACTGCTGCCTCACCTAGCATACAAACTGACAAAGTAAGAAGTTCATGTCTCACTTTCACACAATGGATATGAGTAATATGCTAAACTGTTATTATAACAAACTATCAAAAGATATACAGATTATAAATCAAGAAGGAAAGAAAAGAGGAGGGGCATGACTGAGCAAGGGATATGGAGAGACAGGTATCTGTGAAGGGTGGTGCTAACTCTTAAATCTCTTGAAGCTTAAAGTATACATAATTACATTTTAGTTTCCTATACCATGTACTTCTATCCTCTACGAAATAAGCAGTTTTGCTTCAGAGGCATCTGATGGAGAATATTTGTGTATTTCATCCTAACATTAGGGAAGGCACCTGCATAATTATAGTATGGTTGACACGCAAAATTTTCCCAAATATCTAAAATACAGTAAACGTCTGAATCTTGTACTTTAATAAAATCAACACATACTGAATACCAAAAGCAAGAGAAGTAACTGCAAAGGCAACCCAAAATTGAAATTCAAAGGACTAATAAGCATCCCTGTATAGATGACACATCAAAATAGTAACTTACTCGGTGTAATGAATTGAGGATCAAGACGTCAGTGATGCACGTCACAGAAGTAGTGGGGATCTGGCCTTTCAGTGTAGCAATGAGTCGAGAACTAATATCACTGATGTGCTGAATCTGTGAGTAGATCGCAACCTTGCCTAGAGTCTGGAAAAATCAGTGAAAATATTAAGCAAAATGTGTATGACATGACCGAAAACAACAACAACAACATTAATAATAACAATAATAATAATATTACTGTACATCAACCAATCAAATATGAAACTTAAGAACAATCAACTGAAAACAAACTAGCATAAATTAGTAAAAGCCTAAATTTCAGCCTCACGTTTTAAAGCTAAAATAATCATTTTTCAAACATACCACTTTACTAGAGTTATAGAGAGAAATAAAATAGTTAGAAGGATAATTCAGTGTTTAAATATGTGTTGATGTAAGCAAAATGAGAAGGGCAGATTAGTGGTATCCTTGATGAAATGAAAGTGGATGCTCTGGCTCCGAGGGAAAAATAGCCCAAGAGTAACTGGGAAGAATGGTTCAGGAATGTCTATCTATCTTTCTATCTATGTATAACTCTGATGCCTGTTCCCTTCAGTAACTTCCATTAACGGGAGACCACACCAAGTCTCCACTTATCCATGTCCTTACATGCCTCCTGCTAATACACCACTCCACACATTCTTCCTCTGTTTCTCTCACTCCAGTATTCCTCCACCCTTTTGCCCATGTCACAGGTGGTCTTCCACTCACACCAACCTCTTTAATTGTACTATCACACACTCTCCTTATAAACTCCTAGTCTTGCATTCTTTCCACATGCCCAAACCACCTCAAAGTTTTATGTTTCACCCATTCTACCACTCCACACTTCACTCCCTTTGTATTCCTTGCCATACCACATCTCTCATTCACCCTTTCATTTCTTTCTTCATTCCATCTAGTCACACCCCATGCTCTTCTCAAATAGCTCATTTTCACAGCCTGGATTCTTGACCTCTGTGGCTCATTCCACATCCATGTTTCAGCTGCATAGGTCAGGGATGGAAGGACTATCCTGTCCCTTAATCCTCTCTTCACTTCCATACTTCCATACATACTACCCTAAATCATTCTATTAAGGGACCCAATAAGTCTTCTACCCTGTACCAGTCTCTCCCTTATCTCTTCTTCCATATCACCAAATTTACCAAAAACAGCTTCCAGATACTTAAATTCCCTCATGTCTTGGGGTAAAATTAATGGTTAGTGTAAAGGTATGAACTAAGGATGGGGTAACACTGCTCCTGAAAGAGGAGTTGGGGGAATGTGTCAAAAAATGTAGGGAAATGAGACCCATACTGATGTGGGTAAAAACAAAAGTGGATTATGAAAGGTCGGTGATTATTGCTTTTGCAGCTGTCCATAAGTTAAGATGTGAAATACTGAATATCAGTGATGGGTGATTTAAATGCAAGTCAGTACTGCGGCAGGTAACTGGAGGGCAAGGATAATCAGTGATCTGACAGAAAATGGTGCAAAGTTTGTGAAGTAGTGTTCTGAAAAAGGAATGGTGACTGGGAATACCCAGTTTAAAAAGAGGGACATACATAAATATACTTCAGTGGGTAGGGCATATGGTAAGGAGGTATTACTTGATTACATACTAATTGACAGACACGCCGAAAAAAGACTTTCGGATGTGAATGTGCTGAGAGGGGCAACTGATAGGATATCTGGTCATTAATTGGTGAATAATTTCAATATACAAACTACTACTATGTTTGAAGATATGAACAAGTGTGTATATTTACTTGATATAGGAAATTATCAAGTACATATTCTAAGAACTTGTATCTCCATGATTCCCAATCAACAACAGAATCGAAAAACTGCCTGTCTATCTCTTTAAGAGAGGAGTTCTTTAAACTCTCTGGCAAACATTTCACATACAAAACATTCATCATATTCTTAAACTTTCAGTAAATGTTAAATGTCACCTTCTGAAAATTTCTTCTTCCCCTTACTGTAAGCTGATTTCATGCTTTCTAATTTCTCTACACTATTGCTGGCTGACCTAATGACCTGGCCCATCATCTTATTTTTCTCCAATGCCTTGAAGTTTTCAAGTATGTCACAATGAAATGCTTACCTCTTTCAGTCAGCTTCTAAAGAATCCCAAATAAGTCACCCTTCTATCTTCTGTTCAAAACATCTTCCAAGAAATCTAAACATATATTATTCATTAATGGCGCTGCCAAATGCCTAAAGAGTTCATGTAAAGTGAATAAATAAAGGGATGAAAATAAAAGTAACACTGGAGGAATACTATGGAGTTTGAAAAAGTATGGTAGATGATAAAACCACATTGTGAATGTGAACTAAATAAATGAAAAAGGGACAAACATTACTTGCCTGTAAATATATCTGCTTGAAGATGCTCAGGACACACAAAGTGCTCTGCCTTAGTTCTTCTCCCTCTGATGTGCTTAAATGCTGCCTCAACTCACAGAACTTTCCTGATATAAGGCACAAGTCCTTGACTAGACTCTCAAAATGCTGAAACATAAAAAAATAATTCTTAAATTATGCTTGTATATTTTCCTCAATAAAGTTTAACAAATTTCAATAAAAATGATTGAAGTTCAATAATAAGCAATGAGTATGTGATAATGTTTCCGAGCAAAACATCCAATCTTAACAGAACAGACACCTCAATTACCTAAAGTATAAATATGGGATGCATTAAGGTAAATGTGTAATGATGAAAGTCATAGCTTCACCTCAAGTCACTATGTCCCACATTCATCACTTTGCATTTGAGTAAATATAATTTCATCAAACATTCAACTAAACAAATATGGGAACTGTGCAGGTCTCCTTGTGGGCTATTGCAATCCTGGCCAATCCTTCATTTTCCCTATTTTAAGCATCATCCATAAACACATTCTGGTATGATTTAAGCTACATTTGCAGGTCATTCCAACACACCAAAAGCAGCAGTAACTCCAGAAATGAATACTTTGGAACATGACTGTAAACATTAATCCAAAATGAAAAGGCACCTCTGAGGTGGTTTTGTGTTTCCTTTCACCTGGGTAATTATTGATATGAATAAGCTGTCCCTTCCTTATGCATGCCTGAAAATACAGTCTTTTCATCAAACTCCTACTAAGAAAAAAATCAAATGTCATTTTCCAGTCCAAGAACATAAAATTCATTGGCTATTCCCATTTTTCTAGATCAGGTTTCACCAAAATAAGTTTAAAAGATCTGCTATGCATGATCTCTTCCCTTCAAAACAATACTGCCCCTCACCTAGGTAGCTTCTGCTTTGCAAGTCTTTATCCACATGCTTTTCAATTTTTTCCAGGATCTTAAAAACTGCAAGTGTCAGTGATGCCAACCTTACCAGTGTGGTTTTCTCTTCATGGTCCAAGAAATAATAATGCAGTGCATTTCTATTGATGACCTAGCTATGATGACATCAACTCTGAGTGAAGGCTGTTGATTTTCTTAGGAAACACCAGCCATCAGGGTCAAGCCATTCCATTACTAACTATGTGGTTGTTAATGACAGATATGAGGAAATTTCTAACCAAGGGGTTACAAATTTCTAATTCTTAGAGGTCTGAAACACATTCTATGTTACCTTACTATGGCCTATGTCAGGGCCATTAATTTTGTCCCCATTTTCTGATGGGATGAGAACCCTCTAGATGCCTGGGGCAACTACAGCCCACCTTTCATCCTCCTTTCTGCCTCACCTACATGTGGACTGTTGGCATTCTGCCCACAAACATACAAAATCTCTCTCCATGTCACACACAACACTTGACAACACTTAACTCACACAGCTCATTCTTCGGAACTAGATTTCCTGTGGCGAGTACTATGTGCTAGCCCTTCCTTCTGGCAAAATGGTAGCAGTAGATAGAGGTAGTAAGGTAGAAATATTTAGGTACGACAATATATTATGTAGAAACATTAGGTAGAGGTAGTAGGTAGGAACATCACGTAGGAGCCACTGCAAATACTGCACTAGACTTCTCTGCCGGTGGCCTGTCAAAGGTGACGCATTAAACGTTAAGAAGTGGCACTGGAGTTCACTAGTTATGGAGACTCTAGTGCCATGGCCAACCCCTGAGGGAGTTCCTGAAGGAACAGGCTTCAGAGATATACATAGATAGATAGATAGACTTAAATACATCTCATGGCTTGCAGAACAAACTGAACCTGGAGAGAAATGCAGCAGAGGTCCATGGCATAGGCATATATTTGTAATTAATCTTACAAGTACTTTCAAAATAACTAACTAAAATTCATATCAAAACTATAACTTTACAACCTTATATTACTAGTTATGCACATCATGTTACTATGATTAGTTTTATGTGTCAGATGATATGATCTGATAGTTTAACTTTACTTCTTATGGGCCCCATCTTCTATGCTTAGAAACTACTCCTATTACATGAACAATCTGTGGAAGAAGTTCTAATACAGTATTAACTACCCAACCAAAATAACATAAACATCATCCACTCAAACCAATGAAGCAAAGTAATTGTCACAAAGATAAAGGAATCATTATTCTCACTTGTGTACCAGCAAGAAGCAACATAAAGGAGGCGATGACATTTACTCCCTCACGCTGCACAAACAAGCTGGGGCTTCGCAGGCATGGCAGCAACATCTTCTCCCATATGCCTGTATGAAAAGTTATGATACCTTATTAGGTCTTAATAACCATATATATTTCCTTTTATTATTATCATACTTAATCGCCATCTCTAATGTCAACAAGGTAGCGCAGATATATACATATATACACATGTACATATTCATACTTGCTGCCTTCATCCATTCCTGTCGCCACCCTGCCACACATGAAACAGCATGAGGTTGATCAAGGGCACACAAAACTTACAGCACACTAATTTCAGAAACAGCATGAGGTTGATCAAGGGCACACAAAACTTACAGCACACTAATTTCAAACTAAAGATCAAATCTATGCCCTTTTTCTCATTATAAAAGGTATCCAAACTCTCATTTCCAAAACATTTAGCTAGTTTCCATAATATGATGGAAAATTTAGGATACATTACGGCCTATGCATATCTTAATTCCTTATCATGAACAACATTTACTTACACTGTAAAATAATGATAAATTCATTGGATATTGATTATGAAGCAATGAAATGTGCAAAAAACATCAAAAATGCTAAACTGCATAGCAATGGTAAAATAAATGGAACAATATCAACATCAAATATACAATTTCCATCATACCATTTTTGACCAACCAATATGGGCCAGCTTTGTGTTTGCAGATGGACTGTACGAGACTAAGTGCAGACGAAGAGAGTGCTGGGTCACTCCGTATGCTTGGTAGGATAACCAAAAAGTGACAGAGTACCTATAAACACAACAGGATGTTAAACGAGTTTATGGTCACTTGATATGAAGAGCAGAATGTCCGAACAGTAGCAAATACTATAAGCAAGAAAACAGGTATAAGAATACAATAAAAGTGAAAAATATTGAGCAACTTAGTTAATCAACATATAGCATATATCCCCCTTCTTCATCTGATCTGACTCCCTCAGAATCTATTCTCTTCCCTTGACAGAAAGCTGAACTTCCAGGAAAGAACAGTGACTGAAGATGTTTAGATCAGTTCTTTAAAAAGGTTTATTATTGCTACAGATAAACAATGAATTCATGATGAGATGGCAATATAGAGATGGTACATTTTCTTCTGATTTCATGGGTGCCTATTCAGATTACTCTTTTGCCCTTCTTTTAAAGATAGCCTACAAACATCCAGTACACCTCTGTAAGAGAGGTTCAATAATCAATCTAACATGATGGGTAACTTTTCCACCTCTGTCAAACCCCCTTGAGCTTTTTTTAACTACAAAGAAATTATTTACACAATACACTATCATGAAAATCATCCTGAAAAAATAAGTGAAAAAGGGGCATACTAACCATAATACACAACTGTTAAGTTCCTGAATAGCAAAACTCCAGCACTCTCACACATAAAAGTACATTTTTGCAGTTCATCTCTGATGTTTCCCCATTAGAAAAAAATGTCACCTCTTTCTTTATAGTCATCAACCCTAAGGATGGGAAGAAAGGATATTTACTGTGTATCTCCTGCATGTCACAGAAGGTGCCTTACAGGGGTAGGAGCATGAAGGGTGATTGTTTTACTGTCTCACTGTTTTCTAAAAGTAGGAACAGAAGATACAACTACTAATGTACTTTTCAAATTCCATACTAACCTTGTCTTCAGCAAAGGTATCAAAATTTTCTTCAACAGAAATGAGTGATGCTAAAACTTTCAAGGCAAATGACACTGTACTGGAATTTTTGGTGTTGCTTACAATGCTTGGTTCAAGGACTGTTTGCACAAATGGCACCAATCCAACATCCTGTGCCCATTCATATCCTGTGAAAATAAAACAAAATCTGTGGTGACAAAACAAACCAATGGCTAATAATCAGCATATTTACCTACCATCACCTCTGGGCAAATATTTCCTATTCTTCACATAACTCAGTCCATCTTTCCGAACTCCTGTTTCTCCTTCTATTCTTTTCTTGTATACACTAAGTTCTAGACATCCTTCTTCATCCATTCTCTTCACATAGTCATTTCATCTACAAGTCTGTATGAGTATTTTCAAACATCCTTCCATCTCAGGATTCAGTATGTAAATCCTTTGACCATTTTTTTGTGAACAAATGATTTTATCAGCCTTTCCAATGTGCATAAAAGTGCACAAAAAATGTATACACAATATTCTTTCTTAAGAGATAAGATTTATACATTCCAAATTTAGGAAACCACATAAACTACCAAATTGGTTAATACTATGCATGCATGTTGCATTCACTTACACTTCATAATGTTTTATATTAATACATTAAGGTGCAAAAAACTATCAAACCATTATGTTTTTCCTACCGATTAAGAGTGATGCATGTTTCCTTTCTGAAAAAACACATTATTTACCAGATTATCAAAACCTAAATAGAGACAACATGGGTGCAGCATTGGGTACTACCAGCAGCAATGGGCACCACTGTTATAGCGAAAAGACTCATAACTATCCACTATGGTCACTAGTGGATTACTGTGGCCTCCAGGCAGCTCCATTGATCTATCATACATTTAGGTTGCTATCTACAGTAAATCACAACAAACTATAAAAAGCATCTAAATTGCAAGAGGCCATTCTCAAAATCAGTTTCAACGCAGAGTCAAACCAGACTTTCATCATGTTAACAAACAGATGACAGACCAACTAACCATTTGCACCTCCAAACAAGCTCCCAACAAGATACCAATCCACACAGGTCACAGCAACAAGTCACATTTACTTTGGTATATTTCTACATTAAATCTTGTCTCCTGAGGGAGGTCTATTCACCAGTTCTGTTGAACACCTACAAGTGTTTAACCTACTGTTACATCAATTATGGGCAAATTTCCCTAATACCAATAACCCTCACCTCTACTGCATTACTTGATACTGCAGAGCATAAAGTTCCAAATCACACTTTATGGCCGTTAACTTTAAAATTACTGTAACAGATCAGAACAAAATCAGTAAATATCTGATACAAGATTCACTACAAACCAACCAACCTTACATTAATCTCCAAAAAGGGGACCCTACCCCGAAGTCCTCTCACCCCAGTCTTCATCAACATAATACAGAAATGTTCAATACTTAAAAAAAAAAAAAAAAAAAAAAAAATCCACACCTTGTTGGTGAAATAACCTGAGATTTATCAGTTCCGACTACTTGTCTAGATAAACTTTGACTTAGTTGTGTTGACCAGAGAGCACCAATGGGTCAAAAGTCTTTTTGCCAGTTAATACATCCAATAATGCCTTATATCACTCTTAGAAAACTGAACTGGATAGTATGAATTTTGCTGAGTTGGCCTGGCAGTATCAATTAACAACTCTGTGTTGTATCAAGCTACCTGTCATATGTGACGTAAACTTGGGCGGGGTTGGGTTAGGTAAGGCTGGTTTGGTCAAACTAGTGTTAGGTTAGGTTAGATTAAGCATGGATTAATAAGTAAGGTTCGGATATACTACATACATTATGCAGAGGAAGTTACAACTGGTTGGGTAAAGCTGGTTAAAATTGGTCAGGACAAGTTTTGCTATTAAGATTATGCTATGCTCTAAAGGTTAGATTAAGTTGGTTACCTTAAGTAGTTTATTACCACACAAGGAGGTGGAATGCTAGTATTGTAAGAAATTGCCAGGAACAATTTAACAAAACACGCTGTACCCTGTTCAAGCATGAGTATTAGTTATAGGAATATTATATGAATGGGTCGGTAAAACAATGTCTTACCCAAGAAGGGTAATGGCTAGTTGGCAAACTACCGTTTCACTCATCAGTGCTTTGTTGGGGAAACCGTTCATCTACTGATGTTCACTGATCGGCAAGGATAAAACAATGGACATTTTCCCAACTAGCCGGCATAATAAGCATTGCCTAAAGTGGTGCAGAATTGACGAAATAACCACCACATTTAACTGGAAAAGGCATAACCAAAAAGAACTCACCATTTTTGTTCTTAAGAAGAATGTGTACGTGAGTATGTAGTTTATTGAGCATAGTGTCATCCTCAACACGTGCCAGCTCTGGGGACTGGCATTCCTGGCCCTGCTGCTGGTAAGATTTTAAACTCTGGAGCACAGCTCCCAGCTTACTCTTGATCTGGGCATCACTACTATTCATCTTACTCTCCTCCTATGGATACACACACTTCCCAGAGATGCAAAATTTCCTATGTGAGTGCCTGCGGATAATGCCAATTCGCTATTTGCTTCCAAGATGATAAAACACAGAATTCCCTCACATAACGCTTGCATCCGATGAGAAATGTTGCTACCTGATTACACTCTCGTACCTTAAGCACAAAGTTGATGTACACATGTGGACTTATCAAAATGTAAAAAAAAATCATATAATCTCCTTAATTAATTAATTCCCAATATGATTGGATATGGTCGCATATGAGCATTTGAAGTTCATGAGCAATCATTTTACATGGTACGGGTATAGAGAAGGTAGTTTATTTCAGCAAGTGTAAAAACACTTTAACTCATGTTTGTTTTAGCTTTTAAGTTCATTGACGGAGTGATTCGCACTTTTTTTCTAATTTTTCCCATGACCATGCGTTTACTGTTTTCGCTAATATGACTGTAATGTACCTCACAAATGATAATGTTATGGAGTAAATGATAATTGATTTTAGCTGTAAATCTGTAGGAAAAATGCACCTGTGAATACTATTTGCGTGTGACGGGGAAAGAGGTTTACAAACGTTGCCTCGTCTCAGCATTGCAAATGTGCCAGCTGGTCTTTAATACTATGAACATAAGCACACACACACACACACACACACACACACACATTCCACAGCCTATGCGAGGTACCCATTTCCTCGACCAGGCCCTACAGGAGGATGAACAGCTGGGTGGACTGTGGACCAGCTGCCGCGACCAGAATTCGAACCGATGCGAATATGACCCCAGGCGGCATGTGTGATTGTCAGCACACCATGGTGCTGCACCTATTTAAAGGGTAAACTAAGGAGGAGATTTGACTTATATAGAAGCCTAAACATTAACAGACAATTATGACGTTTCTGAGTCAACCATTGTATACGACCATCATTCATAACAAGATCTGATAAATTTTCTACCTCTATATCCTCCATAAGGCCTTCCCTTAATTTGTTATAGCTACAGACGAGAAAGTGAATAGAGTCAAAGTACAAAAACTTGGTTAGAATCAGCAATGAAAAATTACCTCTAACAACTGAAAAATCATGATTCCTCTACATGGCAAAGCTTACCACAATTGTTCCCACGTTCTCAGCCAAGCCTTAAATGCTCTTTATACGCAAATGTCACGGGTCAGGTTAAAAAAAAAAATTGTCATGCTGGTGTACAGGTTTTCGCTCGCTTGTAATAACTTATCACAAGTTCTATCGTAAGTACAAATGGACGAAAATATTTCATAAGAATTTCATGTCAATACAAGTAGTAAACGTGTATGTTGCATAATTCTTTTTTCATATACTCAGGATAAGTGTCCAATCAATGTCCAGGGTCATAATACGAAATATATAGCAATTTGATATACTAAAATCGATTCGCACACGGAGGTATCTCTAAATCTACGATAGATGAATTAAGTAATAAGAGAGAAGAGCACCGAGAAGAGATTTAAAGAAAGGAATCAGAAAGTTTCTATATAATTTCCAAGTAATTTAGACAGCAAGTACAACCAAATCGTATATCCTTTGAAATAATATGCGAGTCTTTATACAATGTCATCTATTTGGTGTACGAAAAATGGCAAAAAATATTCTTCCATGGCTATGCCCACACGTACATCTTTGCCTGTTATCGTACGCAACCTTCATGAAATATATGTAAACACTGTCTGCAGGCCATCAGTCTATTCTCCCTTACAGTTCTCAGTTTTACCTAATATGACGCAATAATTTGTTTACCGTAGGAAATAAAGAGCAAACTGAAGGCAAACATGTTGATAATGTTGCCAGCAAGTCCTGCCTATGGTTTCGAAACACAGGCCAATTCGTCGACCATTACACTTGCTACGGTTATGAATGAGAGCAACTTAGAATTACATAGGGAAGTCGAGTGTAACTCATATTGCTTCACTTACTCAATCATGACGCTGTCAATTGATTTTGACCGACTTTTGTTAGCAAAATACCGAATTAGGCTGCAAAGTACCACTCCATTATCCAATTAGTAATTCTGGTGTCTACCTCTTTCAAAGTAGGGACCCACCTACAATGTTTATTCTATTTTATCTAAAACTATGGTAAGAGAATTGGGGAAATACTGGTAAAACAGAGCATAACATTCTTTAAATTTCCAATAAAGAATGCCAGAATAAAGCGGAGAAAATTCCATTGCGATAATTCATCAGGCAGGGGACGGCTTGTCTGCTGCACAGTAGAAAATAGATCTGAATGGAATCAGTCTTGTGGTACTGGGAAGAAATGGCAGGCATCAGCTAAAGGTAAACCAAAATCTGTACTATACGTCAAACATACAGAGTAGAAATACTGCCGTTGACTTAGAAAAAGTATTCAGAAACACTGCTACTCTGGATGGCGTCCGTAATCAAACATTTTACGAAAAAGCATTAAAATATTCTTATAATTTTTAGGGATCTTAAGTTACTGGTTATCAGGCCAGACTATTTTACTTATATTTCTTCTTAGATACAAATGATATCAAATCTAGATGCATTCATAACTTCTAAAACGGTCGTACTTGCAATAATCTTTTTTGTTTTGTATATCTTCTATCATATTACAGATGTATTTACTTCTGCCTGAAGGCATTTCCTCTTCCAATACATCCCAGTCTGTTTCCCAGAATGCAATAATTTGAAGACATCTGTTTAATACTATATGATAAATTCTCGTGAGAGTAGTTTCATCCATGAGTAATATGTGTATCATCTGTAATGACTAGTCTCCGCAATTCGGCCATTCAATAGCCAACACTGCTATCTGCATAATAAACTTTCAATGTTGGTTGCCTTGACACTGTTTTCCATAAATGGAATTTGACTGTTTTCTTTAAAATGAATTCTCTTATTTCTCCCATTGCTTCAATTCTGTTTGACCTCAAAGTTAACCATCCCCTTACTTCTAGTGAGATTGTTTAAAAGATATCCTGGCAGTGTATCTCAACCTAGTCCTGATACAGGAACACTGAAGCAACATTAACTATTTTCTGGAACCCTGATCTTCTCCATCTCAGTAGTTCCCTATTTCTAGAGCAAACTTTTATGGCTTCGTAATAAGTTTTGTGGCTCAAGTTAAAAGAGCTCCATTTCTTAATCATGATTTATAGGCCTTCCATATTTTTTTCTAATATATAAAGAGTTCGTGGGACCCTTCAAGGATGCTCGAGGAAATTATGGGTTCCGTCTAAGAAAAACTGTAACCCAGCCATTATCTTCCTCACCTGACCTACATTACGCGGCTAACACAGCCACAGGCAGGCGCACACCGGCCCCATCAGACATATATCGTATTCTCGTCATATATGACAATTTTCAGTAAATGGCTTAGTGTTCTCTTTGAAGTAATTGTCCGGCAGATAATTTACCCCAATCACCTCAGAAAGCCAATTTTGATGTTGGTATTATGTTGCATACTGCTGGAATCCTTCCTTAACTGCCATTGCAGCCTTCCTTAACAAGACTGCACTCCTGCTCTGCTAGCTAACATCCTCCTCTCATAAGTACTTGAAACAGATCAATGGCTCAACTTCATTACCTGACACATTCCTGTGAATTTAGATCACCAATTCTGAACTCGACTAGAGTGCAAAATGGATCAGGACTCAGGACTAACGTGTCAGAAGCATCGACCTAGCCAGGAGGCAGAGGACTGCGAAACCCTTGTAAATGTCACAAGTTTCGATGCTGAAATTACCTATGTATACCTATGTATAATTTGCTTTGAAAAAAAATATATTGATTTTTCACCTCTTAAATAAAGGCCTGT
>JAUUDY010595780.1:0-10057 GCA_032361765.1 Panulirus inflatus | reverse complement strand
AGCCGTCCATCACCGTAACACTACACACCAGTACTTCTTTACCTCCTTCCTAACTAGCTTTTCCCCCTCAGCTTCTCTCTCTCTCTCTCTCTCTCTCTCTCTCTCTCTCTCTCCCCCATAATGGATAGGTCTGTAGTCCTCAGTCTTTCGGTATAGCTCACTCCTCTTACTTAGTTCAGGTACCATCACAGCTGCTCTTCTCTTGTTCCCAGTCTGTCAGGTCTTCGTGCTGCTTTAGGTGCGGTGACCAGATTTGTGAGACGATCCACTTTTAGTCTGCTGTATTCTACGTAGAGAATGACATACTAATCATGTCCTCGTTCGTATACTTGACAGTGATTCTCATATTCGCCATCAGGTCTCTTTCGCAAATCTCCCTCTCTCGACTCTGTGGCCTCACCTGCAGATTCCTGTGATCTGTTTACCACTCGGTAATGATTGCAACAAGGCCTTTTATTGCTTTGTCCCATCCTCATTACCTTGCACTTACTTGCTTTGAATCTCATTCATTTTTCTGATGAATTTTGGAGTTTGTCCAGGTTCCCCTGTAGGATAATGAAATCATGACTTTTTTATTTCTCTCGTAATTTTGGCATCGTCCGCAACTATGTTCAGATATGGTTCCAGACCATCAGGTGAGCCATTTACGTATACCGTATACCAAGAACAGTAGCGGACCCAAGACGAGCCCTGTGGCACACCACTTGTAACCTCCAATCTCACTTCGAGGATGCACCTCTCGCCTGTATTCTTAGCTCCCTTCCAATAAGGTAATCTTCTACCCAGTGGAGCTCATTCCTTATTCTTGTCTGTAGATCTCGCTTTTTTATCAACCTTCGATGAGGAAAGTGTCAAAGGCTTTCTGGCAGTCCAGTAACACAAAGTCTCCTCTTCCCAATCTTCGATCTAAGATGGAGTTCATCCCACCAGAGAAGTTTAGAGGATTGTTAAGCACATTGGTCCTCTTTCTTCCTACCACTCGCGACCTACTGGTCTAGCACTGCCTTCGAAAATTCTTTCAGCATGAATGAATAAAGAACAGTGTATTGAATTCATGCAGCCATTCGGCTAGAGATAAGAATTTTAGGAATTATATAACATGGGATCACAGCAGTAGCTACTTAATGAATCGCAAAAAGAGCTTATGATCAGGAAGAGCTGATGCTTCTGCGCTTTGGATAAGCGCATGAATGAAGTTTATCTACGCAGTACAGGAAGTTTTCCAAAGTAAATTTTATGATTTATACATCATACATTTAGTGGTGATATGTTTAACATTAAGTGATGTAATGTAAAGTTGCATATTGCAATAATATTGTGTTGACATGCATTTATTGTTCAATGACGAAACATTAAGTGATGTAAAGTTGCATACTGGTTGAATTGAAGCATACTTAATGGTGTACATTAAGTGATGTAAAGATAAATACTTGTTGAACCGCATGTATATATATATATACCATTTATTTGATGCTGAACATTAAGTGATGAATAATTTCACGGTTGCTTGCTTAGCTGTTCACTTGTTCATGGATTGTTTATGACACTCACAGTGGTAGGTATAGGACAGTTCTTGTGTCTGTACGAGCACTGGTTGTTACAAGGTGATTGTGGTGAGGAACGTCGGTCAGTAGCGGTCAGTCTTGGTGTTGTGGTCAGCTGGGTCACACCTCCATCGGTTGCTGTGGTCAGCTGGGTCACAACTCCAGCGGTCGTTGTGGTCAGCCGGGTCACAACGCCAGCGGTCGCTGTGGTCAGCTGGGTCACAACCCCAGCGGTCGCTGTGGTCAGCTGGGTGACAACTCCAGCGGTCGTCGTGGTCAGCTGGGTCACAACTTTAGCGGTCGCTGTGGTCAACCGGGTCACAACGCCATCGGTCGCTGTGGTCAGCTGGGTCACAACTCCATCGGTCGTTGTGGCCAGCTGGGTCACAACGTCAGCGGTCGAAGGACCGAGGGAAACATATGTGCGTGTCATGTTTTTTTCTAACAATGAGGCGACACCGCAGCTCCGACATAGGCCTCTCGAGAGACTCTCACTAGTTCACAGGTGAAGGTGATACCTGACCGGTATATAGCTTTCACAATGAAATTCACCGGAGGTAGACACTCTTGTGTGAAGATGGTAGGTCCAGTAACCCAAGTGTCAAGCTGGGGAGAGAGAGAGAGAGAGAGAGAGAGAGAGAGAGAGAGAGAGAGAGAGAGTGCTCAGGTCGACATGTGTGATTGTGTGTGTGTGTGTGTGAACCAAGTAAATGTATTATCAATAACTAAAAATACCGGTGCCAAGGCTTGACACGGAAAACCCGAGTCCTCTGCGGTCATGATGGTAGTAGCCACCACGTCTGATGATGGGCTGTCGAGTCACATCGAGGACTAAGCCACTACACGTCACGCGTTCGCCTGATAACCAGGACTCGACCGAGGAGTGTATACAGAGAGGTGTGTTCCATAGTGGTTCTTCCTCACCCCACGTAGATATCCCTTCCGTCTCTCGACTGTCGGAAATAAGCTCTCCCTAAACACTAAGTCTTGTCTCGTGTTATCCCCTCGAACTCTAGGTTAAAACCCCTTAAACAACAACGGTAAGCTTTTTGGGTATGGGTAACCTGGGCTGACACTTGACCTTAAAGGATCAGGATGAAGGTCAGGGGCATTTATATGCAAGTGTGGTACCGTACCGTCATACTCAAGGACTTCCCTCTAACACTCAAGGATTAACTGTAGTTATGAGAAAAGAATTTATGAATTTATGAAAGAATTCAATCTTTTACTGTAGTTATGTCCGTAAGAAAATGGAATCCTAAAATTCAGTAAGTGGAAGAACAAAAAATTCATCCTGAATCATTAAATCACATGACTACAGAACTGAACTGAAGTCTGAGTTACCTCATTCATCAATGAAGAAGTTGGGGGGGAAAAAAAATCCGAACTCAATATTCTGCTCAATATTACGTGCTGGTCATGCATCGCGTTCGCCCGCTTCCCCTGGCGTCCACTGAGTCGGTTGCCACGTAGGTTGGCTGGTTATTCACCTTTAACAGTCTTCCCCAGGGGTTAAGGATGATCCAAGTCCACATACACCCTCACCATGCATGTGGTTCCTCTCTACTTTAAATCTGTCTATTGTCATTGCCACTTCGTGGATACAAACCCTGAAAGCATTAACTGTGGGTCCTATTGTAGCATAATTGCTTGTAATTTCATTCCATTAGCGTCACACAGCCAACAAACAGTTGCTAAAACATAAATCATAGTGCCGCTAATGTGTGACCTTTAATTATGCCGTTAGTAACATCATAATGAGCTTTTATCTTCATTGCCTCTGATGACGGTATTGTTTGTCGCCATTACGTTATTGCTACATGGCGGCAGTCTTGCACCGGACCTATATACGTACTTTATGGTAGTTTATGGGCACAGTCTCGTATATTGCAGTGGTGAGTGCACTGGTGATACCTCAGATGAGCCCTTGAAGGTATCGTACAAACTGTGACAGTGTCTGTCTATTGTTTATCTGGACACAAATTATGAATTAAAGCAGGTTATGCGTGCGTGCGTAGAGGATAAGAATTGCCCAGTAATTTGTTTTGTTGCGAACAAAGAGGCAAGTCTGTTTCATTTGCGTGAGAGCCGAGCCAAAATGAGGATCTGAGTTTTTCTTTTTTTTTACAAGCTTTGTCGTCTGATCTGCAATACACAGGGCGTCCCTGGGATTCGAATTTACCGGCGTTTAGCAAGGACTTTGTGCTCTAATCTCTTGGGTACGACTGGTACGACCCTTAAGCATGACGTTTACAACCCCTGGCATGGTATGTCACAATCATGACGTGAAACGTCAGAGTGAGATCAAAGACCAAATCATTATGCCTCAAGAACCGTAACGTCGTTCTCAACAGTTGCCGGTCAACAAAAAACAATAAACCTCACAACTCAGGGTGACCATCTTATATAATGGTTGCTATCTATGATCACCATCGTAACTGAATTTACGTGAATAATTCCAGTGAATCGGGAAGTCTAGATAACATCTGGAGTGGTAGAGTTCCCTCTGTGTGCTGAAAAGCAGCAAGTTTTCTGCAGCCTAGCTCATTTAAGTGATGATGATACTCCCATGTCTCCTGTAGCTCACTCTACCCCTCGCCACAAGCACTACATAAGAGTTACATGTAAGCTGAATTTGAATGTAATATCGACACCACTTCTATAAACCCGCAGAAAACACGTTGCTCGAATTAGTATCACTTTTTGCCTTGAAATAAGTCAGCTGGTAGCTGGAGCAGCTCAGGTAACAGAGACATGGCTCGCACGTAAACAAACCTCCAAACCATCCTCGCCTCTGCTCACAACAGCAGCCTCTCTCAAACACTCTTGTCAAAATTCATTCGGAGCAATAATTAGTATGCATATCACGGCGGAGGTTCACGCCATATGATAGCCGCCCGATTATCATTCTAATTAATACTCGTAAAAAACTGCCGTAATCTGGTAATACCTCATACTGATAAGTCCTGCAATAACTGTGCTTTGTAGGCGCATGACGCCTATGTTTATCTTATCTAAAAAAGTGATTTCATGACATAAACAAACAGTTCATCAAGTAGTTGTATAACCAGTTCATGGCAAATGTTACGTTCACTGTTGATGACCTTTATCATTATCATACTTAAGGCTTGCTATTACTTCAGAAAATACTAATGTCACAAATTTCATTGAGCGAGACAACTTTGGCAAAGCCAGCCGTGCCTGACACACTCCAAGTCTGTGAAATCACTTTAGATGTGAACATCAGTAGACTGTCAAGTCTTGATACAAAGCTATATTTTGTATGGCCACCTTAGGATCATCGGGCCAATGGTTCATAAGACTAACGGACACTTCACATGAAGAGCTTTGAAGCAATTGTCGTCTGGACCAACATATAGTTGACTTTTTCGGACAAACCAGTAATAGAACGAACGGATTTTTCCCATTATAAGTTTTGCCCAAAAAGTCTAAAGAGTTACAGATCTGTTCTTACAGTGAAGTATCTAGCCGACTATTGAGGATTTGGGCCAAAGGGCAAATAGTTTGTTTTATTACGAAAGAATGATATTTTGGATGTGTGACTATATCTTATTGCAATGCTTTAGAGAGACGAACCTTTCAATGCACGCGTGGTTTACGCAGTGAATGTGAGACCAGAGGGACACAGGGACCTGTAGGTGTTTTGAAAGATGAACAGGACGAGTAAACAACTGGAGGGAGTCCTACCACGGAACTTTGGAATGATGGTGTTCTATAAAAGTTGAACATCCTCCACTCTTGACTTCGTTTTATATATAGTCTTAGCACAGAACAATCCAATTAAAACCCAACTGTCCCCTGATTTTAAAAACGCAATTGATAAGTTAACCAAACAGGATAAAAGACAAGGCGTTTCGTCCAGAATATAGCAAAGGAAAGACACTCGAATATATTAGTGCGATCTCGTTGAACATACACTCTGCTTACCAAAAGTCTGTTTCATCCGAATCTAGGTGGCAAGATGGGTAGCTATCAAGTGAATTATCAATAGCCAAAATAGTTGTCAGTTTCTACACATTTATAAACGCATTCACATAACACTGGCTGAGCCTCGCTGCCTTCTGCTGGCACTGTAGACAATGCTATTGATAATCTTTATTTCTTCCTGTCACCAGTTATATGACTGTTGAACATGGATCATTTGCAAATAGTTTTAGCTGTTATTGATCGTTCGATAAATAGATGTATTGATGATGGAAAGATAGATAGAAGAGGGAGGGAGTGGAGATGAAAAATATTTCCATTTACATGGACTGTCTGACGAGATGGCCTGTGTGAACCCTTGGTGTGATACATCCTCATAATAACCTGATACGGACACACACCAGCAACTGTGCTTTTCCTTTACTGGAGCAGAAAATATAACATGGACGCGGTCAGACGCAACATCATACGAAAGCAAACCATAGTAGATCTCAACCGCCTTTATTGACCCCGCTACCGAGCAAACTTCTTTGAGTAGTATTAAAATAACTGATGACGTCAGGCTCCACACTCCACCAGTCCCACGGTGACGTTGTTATATGCCGGGAACGTCCACTGCCGACGGAGCCTCCTGACGGATAGACCTACTGGCACTCAAGTTCAGCAGCGATCACAGTCCCAAGTATCGCTTGTGACAGGATCATCACCTTAGGTGCATAATCACAAATCAATCCACGTAAAAGGCCGAGTTGTAACAGTTGCCCTTTTGACGACTTGCAAATGGAGTTCAATGGTAAACAAAGACCATGGTAAACAAAGACCATCCCTACCCCATCTTACCTGTTTACGACCACTTTATACCAACATAATCGTGTTGACCAAGTCAACTCACATGCTCTGAACCAGCTCGTTTTTCTGTTCGTCACTAAGCCACCCTAACTGAAGTAAACCATTACCATTAAGCCATACTTACTACCGTTATGGTGGAACCACCAACCGTGTCTAACAAAGCCCAGGTCACTCGCCTACTTGAGTCAGACCTTGACCAAGCCACCTACGAGAGTGAGACCATAAACAAGCCACCTACCTGTGTCCAGACAGATCCCCATCTTGAAGAGGCGGGAGATCTCGCTGAAGACTTGCATTAAAGTGAGATATGATGCCGTTGCTACGCCCACGTCATCTCCATGATACACAAGTCCACGGCAGGGGGTGGCCCTCACACGGGAATAGTATCCCTCACGCAGATGGTGGTGTTCTTCTGCTCAGGCGAGGTGCCGTGATCTTTGCATGGGCGAGATTCCCCTCACACAGGCTCCTTGTTTCTTACACTGGCCAGATATTCTTCACATGGATATCCTGCTCCTGACAAGGACGCGATGCACTTCACATGGGCACAGTCCTCACAAGACCGTTCCCTTCGCATTCGCATGGGTCTGATGCCTCTCACGTTACAGTGGTGCCTCTCACGCGCATATGGTGCTTGTTCTTCTGCGGGTGTGGGTCCTGCTTGCGACTGTGGTTCCTCTCACATGGCCGCAACGTCTTTCGCACGGACGCGGTGCCTGTCGCACAGGCCTGGTGCCTCTTACACGGGCAAGGTGCGCCTCTCACACGAGTGTGGTGCCTCTCATACGGGCGTCGCACCGTTCACACGGGTACACTGCCTCCCTCTTGATCGCACAACACACATAATAGATATAAGACTAGGAAGCGTAGTGATATTCATTGTATGGTTCTCGGTGTTTCGTTAATGTCGCAGAAATACACTTAACAGTTTACCCACAGCATTGGGTACCAATGCTTAGCGATCAAGCCCTGTGTACGACCGCGGTCATGCTGCTTTATGGATCGCTGCTAAATAATGTAATTCTTCCCTCCAGCGGCACCTGGGGGTCTGGTGTGGTGAGGGAGGGTTATCAGAGCGGAGGTCATGTGTTCATCAGACTTCGTTGATGTATTGATCTACATAAACAGTGGAATAATTACATGCTGAATATCTGTTGGCTTCACTGGTCAACCTGCTGCTGGATGTCTCATAATTAGTGTTTCCCACCAGATAATTCCTTTCATTAGTCGTCACCGAGTCAGAGATAATCCTTCAGTCTACAGTCACCCAATTTGGGGTAATCCTCTCATCCAGCGGTCACCAGATGAGGAATACCTCACCTAATTACTACCCTCCACATGACGCAGGTAATTGTCACTGGCACGGATAAAGAGAAAGAGAAAATAAAAGGGAAAAAAAATATGTAAACGACCTCGCTGAGTCACCAGCGAAGGTGTAAATGGACGACCAGCTTGCCACAGTGAAGTAAGGCGGGCGGCGGGTCCTACTAACGTTTGCGTTGCCTAGCTCACCCGGCCAGGCCACGCGGACACACACACACTCACCGCCAGACCCTCCTCTTCACTGGCCTGGATACATGTGTTGAGCCACTTGGCTCGAAAACCACTCAGACGGTCCGTGGGGTCACCATCGGCTACCAGCAGTGACCACAGCCCCTCTCTCAGGTATTGTTTACAGGGGAAAACGCACGACAAACACCAGCACCAACTACAGCGATCACAAGTCCTCGGTAATGGTATATGGCATATCGGTCACTTAACCACTATAAAAAGGAGGTAGGGACGTGGGTTAGATACCCAGTGTTGACCACCAGTATAGGAACTTGAGATATACACACACACACACGTCCAGGTGCACGACACAGGTAGGACGCAGGAGCGAGCGTCCTCCTCCCGCGGTGACTGGGCGCACAATGACTTCTGCCGCTCCAGGAGTCGATATTTATATTAATTTATGAGGATGGACGTTGCCGATTCTCTCCTCCATCCTCACACCTGCCCAGGTGACCGGGTCGATCAAATTAGTTCGTATTTGCTCTTATTAAAGCCTTGTAGAGCGCTGTCACGAGAGTCAAGCGGTGTTTAGGATAGTTCAGGGTAGTTAACAGCCCGGGCGGAGGTGGTGTGGTACTGGTTGGCGTGTTGGTGGTAGTGGTAGTGGTAGGTGGCAAGGCTGAGCTGCCACAGCCAGACCACGGTCTCCATACCTCACTTCGTCGACATAGTTGAAACACCTCTTCTCTTTGTCTCCTTATTAATGCAAAGCAAAAGTTCATCATGGGGAAAAAGAATGTCCGCTGTCAAAACCCAGAGTCGCTCTGCCTCGAAGCCTCCCACGAGCCAGGCGAGTGGGACGAGTACCTCCGCGAGCTGGAGGACGAAGTCTAATATAATCTTTTTTGGGCCGCAGTGACGGACGGAAAGTTGAGGCGTCCGGCACTGCGGGAATATTTCATAGCCGCATGCGGGAGCCCAGACGCCCGGTGACCTCGTCTTCTCTGGAGTCTTCGTCTGTCTTACTGTTTCCCCTTCATCATCGTATGGCTTCTCTGGACGTGATGCAGTAAACTATTCATGAGATACCTTTTATTCTCAGTAACCTGAATGTATGGAATGAGAGACTGAGCGATATCTCACGTTTACGCACACGAACACCTCTACCAACAAGAAGCTATACCGACACATCTGCACGCTCACTTACAGTCAGAATCTGTAATACTCACACACGACCAAACCTACATTGAGCTGAGCTTCAGTACGACACCTGCAAGGTGGGAATCCCGGGGTCTGCAACAGCTGTAAGCTACATAAAACATGGAACGAGACACTTGTTACATGTATAAGTTGGATGATAAATGTTTAAGGGGCATGCTACCAGCTGCAAGACACGGGCTACTGAACGTGAGACACATGTCTTCGATGCCGGACGCGTGTTTCAAGTACGAGACATATAAGCTTTAGCTTCGAGACCCATTACAGATGTGTGAGATACGTCATATGCGTCACACAGTATTGCTCGACTGGGACAGTTGTAAACGTGATGCATTTTGTGTGACGTGTATTGCATCTGTGACGCATAGTGCTGTAGAAAGGCGTGGGTCACGTGTCGTAGGAGCGCTGGACATGCTACAGGTGTGAATGATATGTTAACAGCGTTGAACACAGAGTTCAGTTATTGTTCTGTGCTGTATCATAAAGCATTTACAGATTACTGTCTATAAATGTCAAATGTCTATCTTGTCCAGCACTGATGATGACCTTAGTGCTCCTTATGGCTGCTTTGACCTCTCATGAGTCACTTAGAACCACCTAAGTCATTTTCAAAGCCGCTAGCCTCAAGTTATAATCACCAATCGAAAAATCTTGAACACCTCCTTCATGTATGCAAAATACTACATAGATGGCCCTTTACCGTAAGCTGTGTTAGGCGGACGTAAAAGTAGCAAGCTCAGGGAATGGCGTCTTCCCGTTGGCCGTCATGTGGTAACCATTTGTGTGTTGCGGTGAGAGAGTTTTACACTTAAATTGCCCCGCGTCTTAATAATATGTTCAATGACTATACTCCAGTGTATATATATCCTACCCAAACACCATAGCCTACGCCAGGTACCTATCTCATCGACCATCCCCTAAAGGAGGATGAACAGCTAGGGCGGACTGTGGATCGGCTACCGCGACCAGGATTCGAACCTGTCCAAGGTTGACCACAGGCGGCAGGA
>JAUUDY010595769.1:0-10057 GCA_032361765.1 Panulirus inflatus | reverse complement strand
ATACATATTTGCCATTTCCTACATTAGCAAGGTACCATAAAGAACAGAGGACTGAGCCTATGAGGGAAAAGCCTCACTTGGCCCATTCTCTGTTCCTTCTTTTGGAAAAGTGAAAACTGGAGGGGAGGATTTCCAGCCCCCCACTCCCTCCCCTTTTAGTTGCTTTTTACGACATGCAGGGAATACATGGGAAGTATTCTTTCTCCCTTATCCCCTGAGATAAAGAAGAAGAAATGTGGTATCTAATTTGATGAAGGAAACGGTTTATTGTGCTTCATGAGGGAACTGCTGTGATGGTACGTGTAAGTACAACTGAACTAGCTAAGGAAGCAGTATCTCTTAAGACAAAATGTTATTCAAATTATGGAAGAATCTAATTAACTCAATTATGAAAAGAATTCATCTTCAGACACATAGCATATGCCCATTTAATCACAAGTGATGGTTAATAATATTTAGCAAAAGACATCAGGCTAGTCTCAAAAAGGGAAGAAAAAAGAGGTTTACATACAGTACCCAGCAAAAGTCATCTAAGGACACCACTATTGGCTCATCTGTAAACTGCAGGAACAAAAATGCTTCAAATAAGCAAGGAGGTTGAAAAAAATTCGGACTCCTAGTCAAGTGATCACTCCAAATGTAGTCATCAACTGGTCCAACCTTATGGGAAAACTTATGATGTCAAAATACAAAAATAAAAAATCCCAGAGTAATTTTTTTCAAAAAAAAAATAGGCTAAATAAAATCATACACCAAGTATGAATTATATGGGTTTAAGTTTCTAAGTGACAGCTACATAAACAGTGTGTGGTATTATTTTCCTTAACTGTACCTCTCTTTGTATTACTGACCTTGACTGTACCCCTCTATCTACTATAAACTCTTCGCATCTCTATCATGTGGGAATCAGTATCACAGATCTGGGACGAGTCTCGAATCCAACAAGGTGGCAAAAAGGTAATGACACCCTATTCCCAGAGGAAGACTGGAATGCATTCAGAATATTAAAATGGAAAGGTCTTCAAACGAGTTATCAGTAATAAATATGATAAACAGCTTGAGATTTTCATGTAAACAATCAGAAGCTGATGTAACTCTGCTTGCAGAACATCTCTGGGAAGCACAGAGGTAGAAAGTTTGTTTGACAAGACTTGCTAGTTATGAAACTACAGTAAGCCCTTTCAATGCATTTGCAGAAATGGGTGAACACCTAACAACACTGATTTCTTGTCTCATGCATACAACATATGCAATGAAAAATGACATAAAAGCACAAACAAAGCATCAAATAAATCCATTTTTGTAGTCAAGATTTAAAGATACATGGACAATCCACTTCCACAAATACTGTTCAAAATGCAAATACATCAAATTGCAAAATAATAGCAAGGATTCTCTTAAACAAAAACTGTAAGTAATGTACTCAAAACAGGACTAGTAACAGTGACTGCTTGCCTCACAAGTTGATTGTGATGGTGGGTAGCAAGAAGCCAGGCAACAACTTGCAGAAGGGGGAAGACAAGTATTTTGAAGTTTGTGGTAACTTTGTCATGCTCTTTTAAAGTTGTGAAAGAGGAATCTGGCAGTAAATTTCATGCCATCCTTAGAAAATTACTTGAAACACTGGAAGTCATGCACTACTTTCTATGTCTCCTTCTGCCCAAGTGACACAAACATCGTATCCTCCTTCATTACATTCAATATATTTTCATTCTCTGCAAACTTTAAAATTGTTTCATTTTATGATTATTTTCTCTCTGATGGCTAGAACTGGCTACAGTATTCCTTGGTGAACCTTTGATATCCAGCTAATCCTCAAAACCTTCCATTCATTTTTAAGTAACAACTGATTCTGAACACTTGATTACAGTATGGTCATTCATTTTCCTTGTCATCAGTGTTCATAGTTAATTTTGTCATTATTTCCCAATTTCAATTTGTTAACTTTGAATAAACACCCTTCTCATCAAATATTCTTCAGAACTTGACTAAATACTTTTTTTTTTTTTTTGACAACCATTATGTACAGATTTCTTTTATAAAATTTTCCTATCACTACAACCATTCTCAAAATAAATATCAAACTGCACATCTGTCTTGTAGGCACTGTTTTCTTTTAACAACTTTCTGTCCATTGTTTTTATAAGAAAATATGTCATTTCTTCTTTACAGTTATCTCTATCAATCTTAAAAGTTTGTGTCACACTCAATATAACTTTCCTAATTTCATTCAACCATTCATTCATTTCTTCCCAACTTTTCTGAAAAAAAAAAAAAAAATACTATACATGAACCCTGCAAATCTCTTACTATTATCACATACATAAGTTTACATTTATCACATCCTGCACACCAAATCTTTCTATTTATCCCTATATCACGGCAAAGACAGTCTTCAGGACTATTACTCAAAACTATAACCACTTTCATTATCAGTCATAAAAGAGTTTGCAGTAAACTATTTGTTTATACTGACACATGACTTAAAACTTTGCAACCAGAGTCTCAATGTATGTCATGGAAGTTTTCATTTACATGTTTGTTTATCATGAAATTTTTTCATACTTGATCTCCATTTCTTGTAAAAGTGAGGCAGCACTAGGAACAAGATATCTAACTTAAAACAGCATAACCAGTCTGACTACCTGTCATGGAAGACTTTACCTTAATACATTTGTCATCATGTGTAAAAAGCTTGTTTCTTGATATTTTGTGTACCTCATTTCACAACACAGCAATATCATCTACCAATAAACTCTCCATAGAAATCATTACAATGCTGAGATGACATAATACCTAAAGGATTTTTTAATTTGAACACAACAGAGGACTACTTTCATTTCTCCAAACAACCACACTACACAGATACATTACTAGCATCAACACTTAAATACATGCCAAATACAATTGAATGCAGTGTTACTATCTTGTACCAAGCTATCAAAATATTCAGAGAAAAGGAGTACCCTTGAAATGAAAAGAACCACTTTACACCATTTCACCAAGTATCAAATGTATGGCTTTCTAATTAATAATAAACAGTATAACAAAAACTTAAATAAAGGATAGTGTTTCCACTTTCAATCATACCTTCTCCAAACCTGCATGTCAGTTTCTAACGAAAAGAGAACATCAGATAATAGTCTCTGATGAATGTAGGACCATCGAAATTCAGGAATCCTAAAAGGTGGTCGGGTGGGTCCTGAGGAAAATATCTGACGGGAATGTGACTGAGATGATCCAATGGAGGAACTTCTTGAAACTGATGCTGACTTGCGCTCTGAATCACCTGTGAGGACTGACTTAAGTTAGTAAGGAACAAGCTATAGCTTACATAATAATCTGCCATAGACGTTAAAGACCTGACTAATTTCTTTTTACTTGTACACAGGTAATGTGAAACAAAAAACAAATAAAATGAATATCAGAACTTTAGCAATATCACAATCAATCATATTGGAGGTCTGATGTAGTAAGTTAGTGGATAAGGCTATGGAAAATGTTATCATTTGCATTAGATACTGCATATATTAATCTAATTTTGTTGATGTAGTATAAGAATCTAATGCATATGTAATGGCTTCTAAAACTTTTAAGTCATGTCAGTGCTCAGATCTTAAACTATTTGAACAGAAGCCTGGCTCTGTATTAAAAAAATCCATGAATATCTTTTCAAAATATTTCAACAACAAATTACTGATTATGTGATTGTGCATAAATGATAAAACAGGACTCACATGTCTACTCATAACATACAGTTCCACCTCGATAACCCAGATATCATGATTCACATTGTGCTACCTATGCATCACTATCTTTGAGCCTAAAAAGAAAAAAATCTATATATAAAGAGAGCAAAAGTAAAATAAAAGGCTCTTTGTTTCACCTACACAGATCACATCCTAAGTGATATGTACATTGCAACCAATCAATATAAATCTTATATTACACAATGTATAATACCAATGAATGAAGTATATTACAAGGATTATGAAAAAACAGTGATAGGAGATATGAGAGATGAAGAGTCTGTACAATAAACCATAAATGTCTATACATCCTCTTACATGCCAAAGCATAGCAATCTGGTGCCAGCCTACAAAACTATTCAATAACTACTGGGAGCCACATCATTATCTTCGTTTTTTATGTTTTAATCAACACCCTAAAACATGCAAACAGACCTACTGATTACTCCTACAATCATATAGACATATAGACATAATTCTTAAGATCAGGTTAAGTCAACATGAAAACCAAAAAAAGAAAAAGGGACATTATACTTTAACAAGATTGAGAACAACACCAGGATATCTATTATAAATATGAACTGCATCGGAAATACTGATGAATCTAAAGATATCATTTCCAGATATCTGTTTCCACATATTGCTTAATATCCACTTTGCTTACCACACTACTCTTTTTCTTTCATTATGAACAAAATTACAATCTGAATAACTCACAATTCATTCTTAAGATACAGAGTCAAAGTGATTCATTTTCTCTCTGGAATTTTAGCATCATTTTGATAAAACAAATGCGAGTAAGTACTATGGAATATCAATCAACAGGGAAATATCATCAATCTGCCAAACAAGCTTCTGCACATGTCGACAATCCACATGTTTTCATAAGACACTCCATATCCACTAAAAGATAGTATCTGTACAAGACAATACTTTAAACACTTTGCATATCCACAAGTCAAACTCCCCTGGATAGGCTAGTGCTGGATCCTCCTAGATTTGTTTCCTGTGCAATCTGGCAAGTGTTTCAACAATTAGGATCCTGCTTTATACTATTTCAATATTACACTATCTATTACATATGGGAAATCTCCAACATATTATTGAGTTTTTACAATGGTCCAAGGCTCAAGACATGACTGTATGGGGTGGTTAGTTGGCCATTTGAGCTTAGTTGTACCTACTGCTAGGGCATTAAGCTCATCAACATCAAGCTAAATCCACCAACCAAATAACCTAAGCAAGTAATTCTGATACATAGGTAACTCTAGGATTTTGCTACATCTGTAATGTACTTGCAATTACAAGCCAGATTAAAAGGTAAAAATGAGAGGGGAAAAAAACATGAATCATGATGCTAATTTGGATACAATGTGGCAACTTTAAAATACAAACCCATGATATAATGGGGTCCTCTGTACTACACAGCAATTCTACCTCCCTCCCCTTTTAGTCGCCTTTTACGACATGCAGGGAATACGTGGGAAGTATTCTTTCTCCCCTGTATTTTAACTGTTATGATATGAACAATCATTAATGCTTAGTAAGAGAGACCTCAACCTATTTCATCCATTTCCTTAAGAATTTTATGAAAATGTAGATTATCATCAGTTATGCAGTAAGCAAGAACCAGCTTAAAAGAAATGTGTATAAAAACTATGAAAAATACAATATACTGTATCATTTTCATCAATTACAAGTTGAATTTTTTTAACTGAAAGGGTGCACAAAACTCTGACACATGAAAACATGAAAGAAACACTTGGAGGTTACTTTGAATCTGAATTCTGGAAACCTTTGAATTTTGAATGTTCAAGTTTTGAAAGTTTCACCAGTATTAAATTTTCTAAATCAATATAAAAACTAACTTCTAACTAACACTAAGTTACCTATCCCTAAGTACATTACAGTATAAATGAAGCTATAATACACTATGTACAGCTTCCATTATCATTTTCTTCCAACCAACAGGAGACCCCTCATTGGTTCATGAACCTTTAGATAACTAATGTAAAAATAGATCTAATATGAAATATGGATTATCGAGGTGTAAGTGTATGACATCTCATCTATCTAGAAATGCATTTTCTTTTCAAAATGTATTACTAGTAGCTTGAACTCCAATTTAGAAAATAAGGAATATCACTCACTATGTCTATCCTTTTCCTTCTCAAGAGTACTGTGGCTAGTGAGAGATATACCATGCCTCCTTAACCCCAAGTCTACTTGGTCCTTGGTTAAGTCTATCCCATCACTAATTTTGACTGTCTCTTCTACATCCAACATACTTTCTTCTTCATCCTTGTCTACATTTTGACCACACAAAAGAGTACTTTCGATGTTTACCTCAGTATTGTCATTTGTTTCTAACCTGTTGAGGTGTTCATCTCCAGTTTCCTCAGTCTGTGACTCTTGGTCCTTAGGCTTGTCTCTGGTACTTGAAACCAAGATTTCCTTAGGTAAAGACACTTCTTCCACTACTTTGTCAGACTTATCAATCGTAGTAACAGGAGTCTGCATTTTAATATTTTGTAAGGGATAACTTTGTTCTTGATTTTCTATCACTTGTTCTGTACCTGAGAAAACTGGTGTCTCACTCTTTTGAGAAACTTCACTTTCTACATCTGAAGAATTCGGAACTACTTTCACTGGGGAACTTTGGGCCTCTAGAGCTAGGAAGCAAGATACTTCTTTATTTGTGGAACTCTTAACCTCTGTCTTAGGAGTTGATTGTACCTCATTCACACTAGAGTCTTGTACTTCTTTGTTTAACACTTGTACTTCTATACTGGTCTGCTCTGGTGTATCCTCAGGCAAAGACTGACTGATGGTTTCAGTTAATGAGTCTCTTTTAGGAGTTTGAACAGCACTACTAACAGGACTAGAAGCTGGTGGGAAAGAGGCAAAAGTAGCAATTGTTTGTACATTATCACAGACTTGAATAGATTGGGTTACTAAACTATCAGAAACAGATACATCTATCGCACTAATGTCTGACACTGACGCACTTGACACTGGTGTTTCATTTATAAGAGCATCATCAATTGTACCTAATGAGGGCTCTTCTATGACACAACTAACTCTTTCAGTTTCTAAATTTTCCAGGGCTAGGCTAGTGTCAACTTTAGTTACTTCTTCACCTTGACTGTTTCTCTCCAAAAGTGAGAGGTTTTCAACTTCCCCTATGGTAGATTGCACATGACTGTCCCTGCAATCAAGGTCATCATCTTTTTTCACGGATACATTACTTATGATATCACTAACTTGTGTTTCTTCATCATCAACTACCTTGGCTTCTCTCTCTTTTTCGTATCTATCTTTTTCATGAAGGCTCCCAGAGATGGTTGCAATCATCTCCTGAGGTGGTGGTGCAGGGATAGTTACATCCCCAAACCCTGAACCCTTCTCCACTATACTTTCTGTTTTGTCATCTTCCATTTTTCTCTCAACTTTCTCTTCCTCATTAGTTTCAATCTCTTCGGTGCTTTCTTTTACCTCATCTCTTCTTTCTTCTTGCTTAGAAATAGTTTTATCAACTTCTGCTGTGCTATCTCTTTTGGCCTCTATCTTTTCCAAAACTTTGTTGCTTTCCTCAGAGGATTCATCATTCTCATCCATTTGCATATCAGTTCTTCTTTCAGGCTCCAGCTCCTGTGTCTCTTCTAAGGAAGAAACATTTGTCATATCACAGTTCTCTTCATCTGATGCTTCTTTCTTGTCCTCATCCTTCTTTTCTTCTTCATCAGATTTACTGTCTTCCTCAATCTTACTACTTTCTCCCTTCTTTAAAATGTCAGCATTATTTTCTTTAGCCACATCCTCTATTTTCACACTTTCTTGTTCTTTCTCACTTTTTTCACTGTCTTGTCTTTTGATTTTTTGATTTTCAATTTTATCTCCACATTCTTCTATAGTTTTATTATCCAGTGTTTTATTATCTATAAGTTCTACCTCCACACTACTACTGTTAACTACAACTATACTTTTTGTATCTTCCTGATGTTCTACACTAAACTCTTCTTCCGTAGCTAATTCAAGTCGTTCTGTTAGTCTTTGAGCACTGTCAGCTGTCACTTCTAAAGCGTGAACAGGCAACTCTTCATCTACAATTTTCCTTGCCTCTACACTGATTAGTTCTGCATTTTCAGTTACAGGTTCCCTTGTTTCTATAAATTCATACCCTAAAATTTTCTCTCCTATTGTTTCTCTTTCTTCACTAGATCCTTTGTGCAACTGCTCGTATTTTTCAAGTTCTACCTTTCGCTCCTCATTCTCCTCTTTCAGGACTTGTTCAGATTTTGACTCTTTAGAAAGCTCAAGAACAGGCTCAGGTGTGTGCGAAGTCTTCCCATTTTCAAGAGACGCAGTCTTTTCGGTCTCAATCTGAAAAACAGCATCTTTTAAATCAATTTAACAGTAAATCATTATTTTCTATATCTAAAATGAATGAAAAAATTTACTATTTAAAAGAAAATCATTAACATGGTATAACAGAAACCACACCACTTCTTTTATGCATTCTTCTCGACAAATGTTACTGAACCATTATTTTACATTAAAACAACCATACTTCAAAATCAAATTTTTCAGAAAACATCTTTATTCACCATGTCCTTTTTATCCATGACATTCCCTTGTATTCATGATGGTTAGGTTACAGATATGCAAGGAAATCCTTAATGACCTCCATAAAATCACCCTCCTGTTTTATCTTTTTACTGATTCTGGAAGATGTCTATTCATTCAGCACATTAATGAGATTTCCTTCCCTAAGTTTGTCTAATAAAATTTTAATAGTATTCCCACTCTTTATGCATCCATTAACTTCTTTCTTAGCCTTCATTTGTTTTCTATTGTTCTATTCGACAGGCATAACTGTCTGCCAATAATTATACAGGTTGCATTCAAGCATATGGAGAAGAACATGCATGGTAAATCAGTCACTACCTATATCACACCAAAACTGGATTATGCCTTACAAGTCTGGTCACAGCACCTAAAGAAATAAAAAGATTTGATTGAGAGGGTACAAAAAAGAGCAACTGTAGTTGATCAGGCAAGCTCATAAAAAATAAAACTGTCAGTTGTCTCAAGTCAGCTTCCATGTCTACTAAGACAGCTGAATCATTTCTTAGCTTACTCTCTACGCTGTGATATGCCTCATGAGAGTCCATCTAACAATGACCAAATGCAACATGCATCATATGAGAACAGGTGGTTCCTGCCCTCATTTGAAAACCCAGTTAAAGAATGAATCCATCTCTTGTACACAGATAGCACAAGCAAACTAATAATACAACTGAAAAAAATACCACTTATCACAATAAGCAACCGCATCATGCATCATATGAAAAAGATGGTTCCTGCCCTCATTTGAAAACCTAGTTAAAGAATGAATCCATCTCTTGTACACAGACAGCACAAGCAGCCTAACAATACAACTGAAAAAAAAATCAGTTATCACAGTCACTCAAAAATCATCATAACATATGTACGTGCATCATTAAGGCAGGGAGCCATATTTACATGGCCACTTTGCGATCAATTTTGTTAAAAGAAACAATTTCTCTTTTATTAGTATTCATATCTTTCATGAAGAACTTATATTGTTCATATATTCTTGCAAATAATGTTATTTGTGTGTAAATAAGAAAATTATTTGGAAGGAGGTTAAAAGGCAGAGAAAAACAAGAGAACAAATGGGAACACTGGTAGAGGTTGTAAATGGGGAAGTGGTAACAGACAGTGATGAGGTGAAGGGGAGATGGAGTGAGCATTTTAATAGACAGCTGAATATGTTCAATGACAGGGTGGTAGATGTGGGGTGTGTGTGTTATGGAGGTATGGAAAGTTTTGGTGACGAGAAGAATGAAAGCCTTGTAAGATGAATATGGCAAGGCAGCTGGAGTGGATGGTACTGCAGTTGAACTTAAGAAAAGAAGTAACTGTGCTGAAGATTCATTATATGGATTTTTAATGTCTGTATGGATAATGGCGAAGTGCATAAGAATTGGTGGAATGCATGTCCAGTGCCACCTTATAACAGCAAGGGAAACAAAGGCGAGACTTCAAATTACAGTGGTTTAAATTTGTTGAGGGTACCTGATATTTTGTAAGGAAGAGTTGTGACTATGAGATTAAAGTTGTGCACAAAGCATCAAACTGGTAAGGAAAAATGTGATTTCAGAAGTGGTTGAAGATTTGTGGGTCAGCCGTTTGATTTGAAGAATGTGCATTACACATGAGAGCGTGAGCGTAATGGATGTGAGCAAATGAGGCCTTTTCTTCAACATGGGAAACAATGACTA
>JAUUDY010595758.1:0-10057 GCA_032361765.1 Panulirus inflatus | reverse complement strand
GACCTATATAGTGAGAAGAGTGTCCCCAGGCTCCTGGTGGAGCTGGATAATGAAGAGAGTGTCTTCAGGCTCTTGTTGGATCTAAATAATGAGGAGAGTGTCTCCACGCTCCTGTTGGAATTAGATAATGAGGGGAGTGTCCCCAGGCTCCTCTTGGAGCTTAATAATGAGGAGAGCGTCTACAGGCTCTCTGCGGAGCTGGATAATGAGGAAAGTGTCTTCAGCCTCCTGATGGGCCTAGATAATGAAAAGAGTGTCTCCAGGCTTCTGGTAGAGCTGGATAATGAGGAGAGTGTCCCAGGCTCCTGGTGAGCCTAGACAATGAAGAGAGTGTCTCCAAGCCCATGGTGGGTCTTGATAATGAGGAGAGTGTCTCCAGACTCCTGTTGGACCTATATAATGAGGAGAGTGTCTCCAGACTCCTGGTAACCTATATAATGAGAAGAGTGTGCCCATGCCCCTGGTGGACCTGGATAATGAGGAGAGTATCATCAGCATTCTGGTGGACTTAGATAATGATGAGAGTGTCTCCAGGCTCATGGTGCAGCATCTTAATGAGGAGAATGTCTCCAGGCTCCTGGTGGACCTATGTAATGAGGAGAGTGTGTCTAGGCACCTGGTGTAGCTGCATAATGAGGAGAGTGTCCCCAGGATCATGGTGGACCTTGCTAATGAGGAGAGTGTCTCCAGACTCCTGGTGGACCTAGATAATGAGGAGAGTGTCTTCAGGCTCCCGGTGGAGCTAGATAATGAGAGAGTCTCCAGGCTCCTGATGGAACTAGATAATGAGGAGGGTGTCTCCAGGCTCCTGGTGGACCAGGATAATGAGGAGAGTGTCCTCAGGATCCTGGTGTACATAGATAATGAGGAGAGTGTCTCCAGGCTGTTGGTGGACGTAGATAATGAGGAGAGTGTCCCCAGGTATCTGGTGGATCTGGATAATGAGGAGAGTGTCTCCAGGCTCCTAAAGGAGCTGTATAATTAAGAGAGTGTCTCCAGGCTTCTGCTGGACCTATATAATGAGGAGAGTGTCTCCAGGCTCCTGGTGGAGCTGTATAATGAGGAGAGTGTCCCCAGGATCCTGGTGGACCTAGATAATGAGGAGAGTGTCTCCAGGCTATAGACCTTTATAATGAGGTGAGTGTCCCCAGGCTCTTGGTGGACCTAGATAATGAGGAGAGTGTCCCAAGGTATCTGGTGGACCTAGATAATGAGGAGAGTGTCTCCAGGCTCCTGGAGAAGCTGGATAATGAGGAGAGTGTGCCCAGGCTGTTGGTGGAGCTGGATAATGAGGAGAGAGTCTCCGGGCTCCTGGTGGACCTAGATAATGAAGGGAGTGTCTCCAGGCACCTGGTGGAGCTGGACAATAAGGAGAGTGTCCTAAGGCTCTTGGTGGAACTAGATAATGAGGAGAGTGTCTCCAGGTTCCTGGTGGACCTGGATAATGAGGAGAGTGTCTCCAGGCTTCTGGTGGATCTAGATAATTAGGAGAGTGTCTCCAGGCATCTGGAGGACTTAGATAATAGGAGAGTCTCTACAGGCTCTTGGAGGAGCTGGATGATGGAGAAAAGTGTCTCCAGGTTCCTGGAGGACCTATATAGTGAGGAGATTGTCCCCAGGCTCCTGGTGGAGCTGGATAATGAAGAGAGTGTCTTCAGGCTCTTGTTGGATGTAGATAGTGAGGAGAGTGTCTCCACGCTCCTATTGGAATTAGATAATGATGAGAGTGTCCCCAGGCTCCTAATGGAGCTTAATAATGATGAGAACGTCTCCAGGCTCTTGGTGGAGCTGGATAATGAGGAGAGTGTCTCAAGGCTCCTGGTGTGCCTAGATAATGAAAAGAGTGTCTCCAGGCTTCTGGTGGAGCTGGATAATGAGGAGAGTGTCCCCAGGCTCCTGCTTTACCTAGATAATGAGGAGAGTGTCTCCAAGCGCATAGTGGAGCTGGATAATGAGGATTGTATCTCCAGGATCCTGCTGGACCTAGATAATGAGGACAGTGTCTCCAGACTACTGATGGCCTAGATAATGAGGAGAGCGTCCCCAGGCTCCTGGTGGACCTGAATAATGAGGAGAGTATTACCAGGATTCTGGTGGACCTAAATAATGAGGAGAGTGTCTCCAGGCTCATGGTGCAGCTTCTTAATTAGGAAAGTGTCTCCAGGCTCCTGGTGAACCTATATAACGAAGAGAGTGTACCCAGGTCCTGGTAGTCCTGGATAATAAGGACAATGTCCCCAGGCACCTGGTGAACCTAGATAATGGGGAGAGTGTCTCCACGCTCCTGTTGGACCTAGATAATGAGGAGAGTGTCCCCAGGCTCGTGCTGGAGCTGGAAAATGAGGAGAGTGTGTCTAGGGTCTTGGTGGAGCTGGATAATGATGAGAGTGTCTCCACGCTCCTGGTGGACCTAGATAATGAGGAGAGTGTCTCCAGGCTTCTGCCGGACCTAGATAATGACGAGAGTGTCCCCAGGTTCCTGGTGGACCTAGATAATGACGAGAGTGTCTCCAGGCTCCTGGTGGAGTTAGATAATGAGAGTGTCTCCAAGCTCCTGGTGGAACTAGGTAATAAGGAGAGTGTCTCCAGGCTACTAGTGGACCTAGATAATGAGGAGAGTGTCTCCAGGCTCCTGGTGGACCTATATAATAAAGAGAGTGTCTCCAAGCTCCTGGAGGACCTAGAAAATGAGGAGAGTGTCTCTAGGCTCCTGAAGGACCTGGATAATGGGGAGAGTGTCTCCAGTTTCCTGTTGGACCTAGATAAATAGGAGAGTGTCCCCAAGCTCCTGGTGGACCTGGATAATGATGAGAGTGTCTCCAGACTCCTGGTGGACCTAGATAGTGAGGGAAGTGTCTCCACGCTCCTGTTGGACCTAGATAATGAGGAGAGTGTCCCCAAGCTCCTGGTGAACCTGGATAATGAGGAGAGTATCACCAGGATTCTGTTGGAACTAGATAATGAGGAAGTTTCTCCAGGCTCATGGTGCAGCTTCTTAATGAGGAGAGTGTCTCCAGGCTCCTGGTGTACCTATATAATGAGAAGAATGGCTCCAGGCTCCTGGTGGAGCTGGATAATGAGGAGTGTCCCCAGGATCCTGGAGGACCTAGATAATGAGTAGAGTGTCTCCAGGCTGTTGGTGGACCTAGATAATGAGGTGAGTGTCCCCAGGCTCTTGGTGGACCTAGATAATGAGGAGAGTGTCCCTAGGTATCTGGTGGACCTCGATAATGAGGAGAGTGTCTCCAAGTTCGTAAAGGAGCTGGATAATGAAGAGAGTGTCTCCACGCTCCTAGTGGACCTATACAATGAGGAGAGTGTCTCCAGGCTCCTGTTGGAGCTGTATAATGAGGGGAATGTCCCCAGGATCCTGGTGGACCTAGATAATGAGGAGAGTGTATCCAGGCTGGTAGTGGACCTAGATAATGATAAGAATGTCTTCAGGCTCCCGGTGGACCTAGATAATGAAAAGAGTGTCTCCAGGCTCCTAGAGAGGCTGCATAATGGGGAGAGTATCTCCAGGCTCCTGGTCGACGTTAATATTGAGGAGAGTGAACCCCAGGCTCCTGGTGGAGCTGGATAATGAGGAGAGTGTCTTCAGGATTTTGGTGAATCTAGATAATGAGGAGATTGTCCCCAGCTCCTAGTGGAGATGCATAATGAGTAGGGTGTCCCCACACTCCTCGTGGACGTAGATAATGAGGAGAGTGTCTCCAGGCTCCTGTTGGACCTAGATAACGAGGAGAGTGTCTCCAGGCTCTTGGTGGAACTGGATATTGAGGAGAGAGTCGCCAGGCTCCTGGTGGACCTAGATAATAAAGAGAGTGTCTCCAGACGCCTGGTTGAGCTGGATAATGAGGAGAGTGTCCCCAGGCTACTGGTGGACCTAGATAATGAGGAGAGTGTCTCCAAGCTCATGATGGAGCTGAATAATGAGGAGAGTGTCTCCAGGCTCCTGTTGGACCAAGATAAATAGAAGAGTGTCTCTAGGCTCCTGGTGGACCAAGATAATAAGGAGAGTGTCCCCCAGCTACTGGTGGACCTAGATAATGAGGAGAGTGTCACCAGGCTGCTGGTGGACCTAGATAATGAGGAGATTGTCTCCAGGCTCATGGTGGAGCTGGATAATGAGAAGAGTGTCTCCAGGCTCCTGGTGGACCAAGATAATGAGGAGAGTGTCTCCAGGCTTCTGATGGACTTAGCTAATGAGATGACTGTCGCTAGGCACCTGGTGGACTTAGATAATGAGGAAAGTGTCTCTAGGCAACTAGTGCAGCTGGATCATGAGGAGAGTGTCTCCTGGCTCCTGGTGGACCTAGAAAATGAGGACAGTGTCTCCAGGCTCCTGGTGAAGCTAGATAGTGAGAGTTTGTCCTGGCTCCTGGTGGAACTAGATAATGAGGAGAGTATGTCCAGGCTCCTGGTGGACATGGATAATGAGGAGAGTGTCTCCATGCTCCTGGTGGACCTTGATAATAAGGAGAGTGTCTCCCGGCTCCTAAAGGACCTAGATAATGAGGAGAGTGTCTCCAGGCTCCTGGAGGAGCTGGATAATAAGGAGAGTATTTTCAAGCTCTTGTTGGATCTAGATAATGAGTGTCCCCAGCTCCTGGTGGACCAGGATAATGAGGAAAGTGTCCCCAGGCTCCTGGTAGAACTAGATAATGAGGAGACTGTCTCCACGCACCTGTTGAACCTAGATAATAAGGAGAGTGTCCCCACGCTCCTGCTGGAGCTGGATAATGAGGAGAGTGTCTCCAGACTCTTGGTGTAGCTGGATAATGAAGAGAGTATCTCCAGGCTCCTGGTGGACCTAGATAATGAAAAGAGTTTCTCCAGGCTTCTGGTGGAGCTGTATAATGAGGAGAGTGTCTCCAGGCTCCTGGTGGTCCTATATAACTTAAAGAGTGTCTCCAGGCTTCTGGTGGAGCTGGATAATGAGGAGAGTGTCGCCAGGCTCCTGGTGGACCTAGATAGTGAGGAGAGTGTCTCCAGGCTCATGGTGGAGCAGGATAATGAGGAGAGTGTCCCCAGGTTCCTGGTGGACCTAGCTAATGAGGAGTGTCTCCAGGCTCCTAGTGGACTTACATAATGAGGAGAGTGTCTCCAGGCTCCTGGTGGACCTAGATAATGAAGAGAGTGTCTCCAGGCTTCTGGTGGACTTAGATAATGAGGAGAGTGTCCCCAGGCTCCTGGTGGAACTAGATAATGACAGGAGTGTCACCAGGCTCCTAGTGGAGCTGGATAATGAGGATAATGTCTCCTGGCTCATGCTGGACCTATATGATGATGGGGGTGTCTCCAGGCTCCTGGTGGAGCTAGATAATGAGAGTTTCTCCATTCTCCTGGTGGAACTAGATACTGAGGAGGGTTTCTCCAGGCTTCTGGTGGACTTGGATGATGAGGAGAGTGTCTTCAGGTTCCTGGTGCACCTAGATAATAAGGAGAGTGTCTCCAGGCTCCTGGAGGACCTAGATAGTGAGGAGAGTGTCCCCAAGCTTCTGCTGGAGCTGGATAATGAGGAGAGTGTCTACAGTCTCTTGGTGGAGCTGGATAATGAGGAGAGTGTCTCCAGGCTCCTGGTGTACCTAGATAATGAAGAGAGTGTCTCCAGGCTCCTGGTGGGGCTGGATATTGAGTAGAGTGTCCCCAGGATCCTGTTGGACCTAGATAATGAGGAGAGTGTCTCCAGGCTCCTGTTGGACCTAGATAATTAGGAGTTTCTCCAGGCTCCTGGTGGACAAAGATAATGAGGAGAGTGTCCCCAGGCTACTGGTGGAGCTGGATAATGAGGAGAGTGTCACCAGGCTGCTTGTGGACCTAGATAATGAGGAGAGTGTCTCCAGGCTCATGGTGGAGCTGGATAATGAAAAGAGTGTCTCTAGGCTCCTGGTGGACTTAGATAATGAGGAGAGTGTCTCCAGGCTCCTGGTGAACCTAGATAATGAGAAGAGTGTCTCCAGGCTTCTGATGGACTTAGATAATGAGAAGAGTGTCCCCAGGCTCCTGGTGGACTTATATAATGAGGAGAGTGTCTCCAGTCTCCTGGTGGAGCTGGATAATGAGGAGATCGTCTCCTGGCTCCTGGTGGACCTTGATAATGAGGAGAGTGTCTCCAGGCTCCTGGTGGAACTAAATAATGAGAGTGTCTCCAGGGTCCTGGTGGAACTAGATAATGAGGAGAGTGTCTCAAGGCTCTTGGAGGACCTAGATAATGAGGAGAGTGTCTCCAGGCTCCTGAAAGAGCTGGGTAATGGGGAGAGTGTCTCCAATTTCCTGGTGGACCTATATAGTGATGAGAGTGTCCCCATGCTCCTGGTGGAGCTGGATAATGAGGAGAGTGTTTTCAGGCTCTTGGTTGATCTAGATAATGAGGAGAGCGTTCCAAGCTCCTCCTGGACCTGGAAAATAAGGACAGTGTCCCCAGGCTCCAGGGAGACCTACATAATGAGGAGAGTGTGTCCACGCTCCAATTGAACCTAGATAATGAGGAGAGTGTCCCCAGGCTCCTGCTGGAACTGGATAATGAGGAGAGTGTCTCCAGGCTCTTGGTGGAGCTGCATAATGAAGAGAGTGTCTCCAGGCTCCTGGTAGACCTAGATAATGAAAAGAGTGTCTCCAGGCTTCTGGTGGAGCTGGATAATGAGGAGAGTGTCTCCAGGCTCATGGTGGAGCTTCTTACTGAGGAGAATTTCTCCAGGCTCATGGTGGACCTATATAATGAGGAGAGTGTCTCCAGGCTCATGGTGGAGCTGGATAGTGAGGAGAGTGTCCCCAGGATCCTTGTGGACCTAGCTAATGAGGAGATTGTCTCCACGCTCCTGGTAGACCTGGATAATGAGTAGAGTGTTACCAGGCTCCTCGTGGACCTAGATAATAAGGAGAGTGTCTCCAGGCTTCTGGTGGCCTTAGATAATGAGGAGAGTGTCCCCAGGCTCCTGTTGGACCTACATAATGAGGGGAGTGTTTCCAGGCTCCTGGTGGAGCTGGATAATGAAGAGTGTCCCCTGGCTCCTGCTGGACCTATATAATTAGGAGGGTGACTCCAGGCTCCTGGTGGAGCTAGATAGTGAGAGTGTCTCCAGGCTCCTGGTGGAACCAGATAATGAGGAGTGTCTCCAGGCTCCTGCTGGACCTGGATAATGAAGAGAGTGTCTCCATGCTCTTGGAGGAACTAAAAAATGAAGAGAGTGTCTCCAGGCTCCTGGGGGAGCTGGATAATGGGGAGAGTGTCTCCAGTTTCCTGGTGGACCTATATAGTTAGGAGAGTGTCTCCAAGCTTATGGTGGACTTAGATAATGAGGAAACTGTCTCCAGGGTCCTGGTGGACCTGGACAATGAGGAGAATGTCTCCAGGCTCCTGGTCGACCTAGATGATCAGGAGAGTGTCTCCAGGATCCTAGAAGACCTAGAAAATGAGGAGTGTCTCCAGGCTTCTGGTGGACCTAGATAATGAGGAGAGTGTCTCCACGTTCCTTTTGAACATAGATAATGAGGAGAGCGTCCCCAGGCTCCTGCTGCAGCTGGATAATGAGGAGAGTGTCTCCAGGCTCTTGGTGGAGCTGGATAATGAGGAGAGTGTCACCAGATTCCTGGTGGACCTATATAATGAAAAGAGTGTCACCAGGCTTCTGGTGGAGCTGGAGAATGAGGAGAGAATCCCCAGACTCCTGCTGGACCTAGATAATGAGGAGAGTGTCTCCAGACTCCTGATGGACCTAGATAAAGAGGAGTGTCCCCAAGCTCCTGGTGGACCTATATAATGAGGAGAGTATCACCAGGATTCTGGTGGACCTAGATAATGAGGAGAGTGTCTCCAGGCTTATGGTGCTACTTCTTAATGAGGAGAATGTCTCCAGGCTCCTCGTGGACGTATATAATGAGGAGAGAGTCTCCAGGCTCCTGGTGGAGCTGGATAATGAGGAGAGTGTCCCTGGGATCCTGGTGGACCGAGATAATGAGGAGAGTGTCTCCATGCTGTTGGTGGACTTAGATAATGAGGTGAGTGTCCAAAGGCTCTTAATGGACCTAGATAATGAGGAGAGTGTCTCCATGCTGTTGGTGGACCTAAATAATGAGGTGAGTGTCACAAGGCTCTTAATGGCCCTATATAATGAGGAGGATGTCCCCGGTTATCAGGTGGACCTAGACAATGAGGAGAGTGTCCAGGCTCCTGGAGGAACTGGATAATGAGGAGAGTCACCAGGCTCCTAGTGGACCTATATAATGACTAGAGTGTCTACAGGCTCCTGGTGGTGCTATATAATGAGGAGAGTGTCCCCATGATCCTGGTGGACATAGATAATGAGGAGAGTGTCTCCAGGCTGTTGGTGGACCTAGATAATGAGGTGAGTGTCCCCAGGCTCTTGGTGGATCTAGATAATGAGGAGAGTGTCCCACGGTATCTGGTGGACCTAGATAATGAGGAGAGTGTGTCCAGTCTTCTGGAGGAGCTGGATAATGAGGAGAGTGTCTCCAGGCTGTTGGTGGAGATGGATAATGAGGAGAGAGTCTCCAGGCTCCTAGTGAACCTAGATAATGAAGGGAGTGTCTCCAGGCTCCTGGTGGAGCTGGATAATAAGGAGAGTGTCTCTAGGCTCCTGGTGGACCTGGATAATGAGGAGAGTGTCTCCAGGCTCCTGTTGGACCTAGATAATAAGGAGATTGTCTGCAGGCTCCTGAAGGACCTAGATAACAATGAGAGTGTCTCCAGGCTCCTGGAGGAGCTGGATAATGAGGAGAGTGTTTTCAGGCTCTTGATGGATCTAGAAAATGAGAGTGTCCCCAGCTCCTGGTTGACCAGGATAATGAGGAAAGTGTCCCTACGCTCCTGGTAGAACTAGATAATGAGGAGACTGTCTCCATGCACCTGTTGAACCTACATAATAAGGAGAGTGTCCCCACGCTCCTGCTTGAGCTGGATAATGAGGAGAGTGTCTCCAGGCTCTTGGTGGAGCTGGATAATGAGGAGAGTGTCTCTAGGCTCTTGGTGGACCTAGATAATGAAAAGAGTGTCTCCAGGCTTCTGGTGGAGCTGCATAATGAGGAGAGTGTCGCCAGGCTCTTGATGGAACTAGAAAGTGAGGAGAGTGTCTCCAGGCCTATGGTGGAGCTGGATAATGAGGAGAGTGTTTTCAGGCTCTTGGTGGATCTAGATAATGAGTAGAGTTTACGCAGCTCCTGGTGGACCTAGATAATAATGAGAGTGTCCCAGGATTCTGGCAGAGCTAGATAATGAGGAAAGTGTCTCCACGCTCCTGTTGAACCTAGATAATGTAGAGAGTGTCCCCAGACTCCTGCTGGAGCTGGATAATGAGGAGTGTATTTCCAGGCTCTTGGTGGATCTGGATAATGAGGAGAGTGTCTCCAGGCTCCTGGTGGAATAGATAAGGAAAAGAGTGTCTCCAGGCTTCTGGTGGAGCTGGATAATGAGGAGAGTGTCGCCAGGCTCCTGGTGGACCTATATAGTGAGGAGAGTGTCTCCAGGCCCATGGTGGAGCTGGATAATGAGGAGAGTGTCTCCAGGCTCCTGTTGGACCTATATAATGAGGAGAGTGTCTCCAGACTCCTGGTAACCTATATAATGAGGAGAGTGTGCCCAGGCCCCTGGTGGACCTGGCTAATGAGGAGAGTATCACCAGAATTCTGGTGAATCTAGATAATTAGGAGAGTGTCTCCAGGCTCATGGTGCAGCTTCTTAATGAGGATAATGTCTCCAGGCTCCTGGTGGAACTGGATAATGAAGAGAGTGTCTTCAGGCTCTTGTTGGATCTAGATAATAAGGAAAGTGTCTCCATGCTTCTGTTGGAATTAGATAATGAGGAGAGTGTCTCCAGGCTCCTGGTGGAGCAAGATAATGAGAGTGTCTCCAGGCTCCTGGTGGAACTAGATAATGAGGAGGGTGTCTCCAGGCTTCTGGTGGACCTGGATAATGAGGAGAGTGTCCCCAGGACCCTGGTGGACCTATATAATGAGGAGAGTGTCTCCAGGCTGTTGGTGGACCTAGATAATAAGGAGAGTGTCCCAAGGTGTCTGGTGGACCTGCATAATGAGGAGA
>JAUUDY010595747.1:0-10058 GCA_032361765.1 Panulirus inflatus | reverse complement strand
AGTACGCATATTGGAACAATAGTTGTCTGCAAAGAACCAGCTTGGAAGCATCGGGAACAAACAGCACCCAGCACACCAGCCGCCACGCCACGCTGATGGGCCTACTGAAACCACCACTCCGCTTCCCTGTTGTTGGTGTGAACGTTAGTTCGCCGGTACTCGTTCAGTCCAGGAGAAGAGGTGATGCAGCCAGCCCTTACCCTGAGGAGCAGCCAGCCAGACAACCAGCCAACCCTTACCCTGAGGAGCAGCCCGCCAGACAGCCAGCCCTTACCCTGAGGAGGAGCAGCCCGCCAGCCAGCCAACCCCTAAATCTGGCCTTCTCCTTAGCAACATCCAGTGGCGCAGCCAATATCGTGGACAACACCGTCACCACCAGATACAGCAGCAAGACCTGCCTTCTCGGAGACCGTCTGAGCGCTACAGCAGCTGGTATCAGCAGCAAGAGATGCTACTTGGGGTGCAGTAGCACTTCTTTTAGCTGCTGGGGCACATACCAAACGACTAATTCAAGGTGGAGAAATAGAAAGTGAAGTTCAAAACGTAGGTATCCGTGCACTTCTTGAAGAAGCCACTCGACACCCTCAGCGTCTTTCTAGTTTATGTCGTCGCACTCTCACACACCATTTAGGCCCTGCAGCACTTCCTGGTCTTGCAAAAGCTGCTTTGCCACCTGTGTGGCAAGACTTCCTCACTTTTCAATCTCTTAATTTGTAGAAATGTGTCCCTCAAATTCATGGTCACAAATTTTTGTCTAGATAAAAGGGAAATTGATACAATCCAGCTTGGTGCATAAAAAAAACAGAATTTGTGTTATGGTTAGTAATATGATAAAATTTACACTAATGGTGCTACAATGAATTATACTTTAACAAAGGAAAATATTGATGAAAAAGTGGGTTGGATTTCAAAAGATATCTCATGAAATGAACAATAATATTTAATGGAATGAGGTTATACATTGTTATTTAGGTATTAATCAAGATGGACTTTATGGCAGTGGTGATATAAATGTTTTGGGTCATTGATATTTGGCTTATTGTTGAATGATGAATGTTTCTTTTACTGAGCTAGATGCCATAAAACATATTTTTGTAATCTGTTGTTAATTATTTTAATCTTAAAGGAAAATAGTACTTGAAGCTATCTGCATTAGATAAATCTGTCATTGCTTTCAAGAGGAGTGCCTCTTCAAGGTTTGTTCTTGGGCACATCTTTTACTGATCATCACATAACATATAAGGTTAAGAGTCCTAAAAGAGCTTTTGGTTATCAAAGAAATAAGCAAATGTAATAATAAAGCAAGTAAAACAGTTGCCCCTGAGCTTGCTATGCAGCTTGCAAATATCTAACAATTTTACAAATTTATTGAAATAGAATTTTTAGCAGTTGCACGGAAAATAAGAATCATATTTGAAATTTGGTTTTCTGGAATATAGGAGCTTTCCTTTGTGATGAAAGGGGAGCAGCTTTCATATTTTTATTCTCATTTCCAAAGATACTATGTAAATATTGGTATGATCAGGATTCTTAATGGTTATTCATAATCTCTTGTGCTTTTAGGTACAGAACAGATTATCTCAATATAGTATTAATGGTCCACATACCTAAAAGAGAGGGGTAATTAAGATTTAAACAAGATCTTTGGAAAGAGGATGAAAGGAAAATACTATGGTTTGTATATGTAACACACAAATAATGTTAGAAATTTTTAACTTGATATTCAGATACTGTTCAAGTTTTTAAAGACATAAAAAGTGATATTGTTTTGAGAATTTTTTTTTTTTTTACTTTTTTGAATCTCATAACTTAGTAGAGTTCATTTGGTATAAGTTACATAATCTGGCTGAAAATAACTGAAGTATGAAATGTAATTTCTTTCTGATACACGTGAAAGTAACAATCCTGGAAATAATAACTAGGTTTTCTAAATCACTGAATATTTTCTGTGTGGATTTTATATGAGTAGAATTTTTCATGGTGTATATTAGGAAGTTGATAGTTTTTCTTGATAATGGAAAAAGACTGAATATAATAAAGATTGCTTTATAGTAATCACATGTTATCATTACAATGTAGATATTTTCTAATGATGATAGTTGCATCTTATGTTATTTCCAAGGTGAAAAGTGAAAGGTAATCTCATTTTCTAACGGGTAACTCTAACATATGGGCATTACAGTACTACCTCAAAATATAATTGTTATCGTTACAAGTTTTGAGTTGATCAAAAGAAAAAAGTGGTCTGTTCTTATATACAAGATGTGTTACAATAATAGTACATGATGAATTGCTAACATTAAAAAGCAGATGGTTAGACTTTACTATGTCCATGATTAATCACTGTATCATTCAAGTATGTATAAATCTCTCTACAGACAACCTTACTGCTAAACACATATTTTCACTCATCTCCTCTCATCTGATTATGCCAATCTTACATCCACTCCCACACTTTAGTGAACAATGCCTTTTTAACTCTAACAAGCCACAGGTTCAGACTTTATCCTCTGCAACCTGGGGGTATTACCTTTGTACAAAGCTGTTCCCTTCAGTTAATGATTCCTTCATGAATATTTTAGAGCATTCCATCATATGTGATTTATATGACAGTTCTCAGGCCCCTCTAGAATTATGGGGTCATCTACGAAGGAAAACTTGATCTGTGCAACATTTATGTGTTTTTTTGTTTGATACCTAATTGCCTTTTATACCTTCCATAGCTAACTTCAGAAGCAGAGTAAACATTGTGTTATGTGCATATATCCAGTCTCTAGCTGCTTTATATAGTATACCAAAAATAACACCATCATTTGCATAAATCCAGTCACTATCTGTCATTAATGTTATATCAAAAATGGGGTCTATCATCCATGGCCTACATTATCCTAGGCTCTGGTTTAGCCCCTGTTTTTACACATTCTTAATAACCAAGACCTTAACCTTGTTCTTTGTCTCAAAACTTTTTCAGCCACCATGGTTCCACCCACTCCAAGATACTTATAAGCCCTTCCTTTCATCCAAATTTTTCCTATCTAACTAGCACTCAGTCCTGTCTCACCCAATTGCTGAACCTCTTTGCCTTACTTTTTTTCATTTTAATTTTCAGTTTTCTTCTTATATGCAAACTCCCAAACTCCATCACTGTCTTGTGGATAGGAGTTTGGTAGGAGAACCATGTCATCCATGAACATTTAGTGATTTACAACCCATCCCCTCTGCCAGCAGTGTACTGCATACCAGTTCCCACTTTTAGCTTACATCCTTCTCCAACCCACAATAAGGAAATTAAACAACCATGTTAACACCATGCCTCCTTGATGCAGAAGCATCTACACTAGGAACCATACACACTATACCCATCCTGCTAACAAGCATGCCTCACTTTCCTGGTAGAACTCCTCTGCATTTAGTAGGTTCCATTTACAACATATAACCATGGCACCTTCCATAAGACATGTGTTCTCATCATAAGTTTTCTCTAGATTCATATATGTCTTATGCAGATATCTCTCTGCAAGTAATTCCCACAATCTTCAAAGGAATCTCCTGCTTGACACATATTCAACCTCCTTTCTGAAACCACATGGCTTCTCATTTTCTGTTCAGATGCAAAAAGTACCACCCTTTCAGTTTCCCATGATCCAATATACAGTACCAGGTATACTCAACAGACATACCTTTATAATTTGAGCATTCATTGTTGTTCCCTTTGCCTTTTTATACTGGCACTATATATGCACTCCACCAAGCCTTTGGTACCTCACCTTGGGCATTAAATAAGTCAGATAAGTTGACTAACCTGTCAGCAATACTGTTACCCCTTTTTTGAGAAGCAGACAATCCCATTCACTTCCGGTACTTTACCACTCTTCTTATGGTAGGGGTCCACTGCCTCCTCTTATTTTTTCATCTGATCGCCATGATTTCAGCTCTGCATTCTACCATTCCAATTGCACGACATCCACATCCTTGTTATCCAACACATTTGGCAGTCCTTCATTTTCATATCATCTTTAGTACCATATCTCCATCTACTCCTCCATTTATCTTCTTGCTCTCCATGATGTCACTATTACTTGATTTGTTCTCCAGACACTATTCACTTCTCAAAAAAAATAAATTTTGCTTTACTCAGAAATTCACTTATACTCTTTTCTCACACTTTCATCCTTTTATTTTTCTGTTCACCTGTTGCTTTCTAATTTACTCCTCCCACTTACTCACTTTATTTCTCAGCAGATGCATATCACACATTTTCCTTTTCTGTTTCACTAGCAATATATCTTCCTCATTCCACCAATCATTCCAATCATTACCCTTTTTCATACATGCACATCCCACATACCACATGTTTCACTTGCACACTTCACCAGTGCTTCCCTAAATAACTTCCACTTCTGTTAGCCCAGTTTCTCACCCTTTGTCATTCTTCATTCAGTTTCTCCTGGTACCTCTGCCCACAGGCCTCTTCCAAGCTTACTAGCTTTTATCTCATATATGTCACTTCCTCTACCTTTACTCACCACTAAGTTTCAATGTTATGTCCACTAAGAAATGCAACTCTTTCTTCACTCTCTTTTAGCTTCTGGTGCTAAAGCTCTAATTTCTCCCACCTCTCTTGGTTAACTTTCATTGCAGTCCATACTGACTTTGACATCACTTTTTTTTCACATTTTAACAGTCCCACAGCTCACTCTGTATGAAGAGTATCATCCTTTGCTTTAGTTCATCACCAGAATGTTGGGTATGTATCATCAGACATAGCACATTTCTCTCAATTTTCCATCCTGGTTACATCAATTTCTCTTTGGACACCACCTCAGCTGAGCATTAGTAGGTTGAGAGTTTCACAAATTTTCTTCCTCTTTTCCTACTTTTTGAAAGTAATAATACAAGATAGGTTTCCAGCCACTAAGCCACCTTCTACAAAATGCTGGTGGTATGTAGGTAGTATTCTTTCTCCTTGATACTGAGGGATTTAGCTTTACTGAAAGAAACTATACTTTGACTGATGTTGATGGTTTTGAAGTCATTGCCTTTCCCCTTCATTCTTTTCTTCCTTATAAAGATATGAAATGGTGGCTTATCTGATCCTTATAAGCAAGTATATTACCTTCATGCTCACCTTTCTGTACACACACTTCCTCCCTTTACCGTATCTCTGGTCCTACACTAAATCATCTTGTTGGTTTATTTTGTTGGTAAACCTTATTTTTACCTTTATTTTATTTTCATTTGCCCAAACTACCTTATACCCCGTCCACAAGCCATATCAAGGAAAACTCATTGAAAATTGTATACTACAAAAAGATATCGAATGCTATTGTTTAGAATCAAATAAAGTAAAATAGCTCGGTGTATTGATTCTATACCAGCAAAATGTATTGTTAGGTTAAGGTCAGCCGTTTGTAAAGTCCTCCTACAGTTATATATTTTTCCAAAAATGATGTGCTAGGAATTTTAGAATTAAATTTTGATGAAGTGTTGACATTTTTGAAGGAATGATCTGACATTAATTCAGAGATTTATATGTTTGAGAGGAGTCATATCTAAAAAACAATCTCAAAACAAGCATAGGTTATAATTTATAGTACAATATATCTTTGATCTGCATATTTATCTGGTATTTATAGCCTTATTTTACAAAATACCACCTGTATTTGCTAGTGTTTTATGTAATATTGTTCACTATTTATTTTTTGTGTTGAATTTTCCTTTCATGATGTTTAAGTGCTTAAGAGAAAGCTGTATTACCTCAAATAATGGATAAATGTTATATGATATTCATTAAGCTTTAATAAATTAAATGTCTTCATATGGTTTTCCATGTTCCATGTACCCTTACCACACAGAGCACTCAGAAGACCACAGGTTGCTTAGCCGTCACAAACATCCAACACCTGCTAAAGGAACAAAAATACAATGCAGCCTTACCTCAATATGCTTGCCACTCAGTTCTCTATAAATCACTAGACCCATACCAACCAAACCATTCTATAACCATCAACCTCTCATAGATAAGTAATGACCCTACCCCTTTCTTCTAACCTCAACAAAACACCTGCACACAGATATCTCTCCCATCCAACTTTACATTAACAAAACATATATGTAATTCTAGGTGTTACCGAACTCCACCAACAAGAGGTCACACTTCAAGTGAGGTAATACCTTTAAGAATGAATTCTCGTCAAAGTACTCACTTCAAAGGGGTATACATTTCCCTGCTACTGAAGGGAGCGCAGCTAAGGCTGCAGGAGCGTTTAGAAAGATCATGGTTAACACAAGAACTTTTTCACATAGATTTCACCGTGAATAATTATATTTAGAAATATATTTTTTTCACAAATTGTCGCCATATCCCGCATCATCGAGTTTATTAAAAACAGGAACAGACGAAGATATGAACTCATTCCCCCACATATTATTGTACCTTAGTCGTCAGATTGATAATTATATAAACCAAGGTCCCCTATTAAGGGTCTCAACAGCTTCAAGGATATCCGTGCAGTGTGTTTTTGCTGGTTTGGTTAACGATATTGTGGAAATGGTAGATTACATGGTCAATGGATATGAGTGCTTTAAAGTGAAGTGCTGAACCCTAGATTTTCTGCTATGTGCGAGTGCTGGCTGCTCTCCTGTAGTTTGTGCATTTTTTTTTTTCTTTTTAGCGGCAATGTGAGTAACATGAGTTTGGTGAAGTGCATTCAGAATGGATAAGTCGTTGAAGGAATGTTCAGTATTGTGTGTGCCTTGCGGTCTTTTGTAAGGTGGTGGGTTGGAGGTCTGGCTAGCTGCATGAATAAGTTAAGGATGCTGAAAAAATGCAATTTGTATGGTAGTAGTTCACCTCGGGGATCATGGGTGTGGTCGCTGATCTCTACATCGGAAAGTGTTGGGTGTGTTGGTCTGGTTCTGTAGTTGGGAAGTGTATCTAGGAAAGAAGGGGTTATGGTGATGTTCATTATATTGGGATAGGTGTTATGTGGTATTGTTTCTATGGGTAAGATTTCAAAGTATTCTTGTTTGTAAGGTTTTGTTTGCGGTAGTAAATGGAATGTTGTAGCGTATCAGTGATTTTAGTTCCTCTTCCTCTATTTATTGTCTATCTTTTCTTTGGGTTATACAGTTAAAAAAGTAGGAGTGTAACTACGAATGTAAGTCTGGTTTCTTGGATGGGTGATACGTATGGGTTGTGTTCTTGGACTAAGTATGGGTTGTGTAACTTGTGTTCTTGAGTACTATTGTGTTTTCGTTTTTGATGCCACTGATGAATAAATTGGGTAATGTTTAGTTGAATGTGATTCTACAGAGTAGTTTGTTAGACTAGCTGGGATGGGTTGTATGTATTGTACTGGTATTATCCGGAACTACTGAGTCATTACGTACTTATGACCTACCACGTAAACCAAGAGGGGTTGTTTACCTTGCCAGCGATGTCAGTAGTGGGATGGATTTCTGGTTAGGTGAAGTACTGGGTCCATAGCTGGAGGATATGCAAAGAGGCACATTATGAAAATAGAAATGGGCTTTGGTCAGCTAATGAAGGTTGGAAGAGCGATCCGGAACCCAACCAGAGATTCGTTCAAGTTGTTAGAGAATATTAGGTTGGTCGGTAGATTAACTCTGTCTAGTATCTGCCTGACTGATAGCTTGCACAAGGCCAGGTTTACAGCTGAACATATACGTAAAACAGGAAAGGTTGGTACATCTGTTCTAATACTTTCGTTGTCAAACCTTATGAAAAAAAATCTGAATACATTAAGAAAGATGACTTCGTATTGAGAGTATTTGATACATTCATTAGATACACTAGCAAAAAGGCGTAAAAGAAGTTATATAAACATGCTTCTGTACCAGGGGGGAAAAAAATATGTTGTGGGATGGAGGTGGAGGGAGCGGCGCCGTAGGATTGTGATGAAAATGTCCCGCTGGCATCTACATCAGTATCCGGCCAGCATGCAGACAGGTCTGACGTATTTAGTCCTGTTGTACACCGCTGCAGCTTTTCACTGTGCCACAGGCCAGGCTAAGTGCAACAAAAGGAGCCGTGCTTTGTGGTACAGAGCAAGGGTAAGCTACAGTAGACAGTTATGTAAGTTATTGAATGCTACTCCATAGTATATTTATGAAATGTTTAGACACCTTGCGAGAAACATAATGAGTTGCTTTGAATATGTTCATTCCTTCAAAAGTAATGTTACTAGTACGTAGAATATCATATTTGTTGCAGCGTATTTCACGAACAGAGTACATAAGAGAAACCACCTGAATGTAAGAAAATTATTCATGTTTCGCTTGCGAAATCACGAAGATAGCGAAGGAAATATGTTATTAAATCAATGATTATAAGCAGTTCTTTCACATATGTACTGATTTCGTGTGTTACATTATGTTTGGGAAATGGAAAAGAAAGTTGATTTCTTTCCTGTGGTCGGAAGTGGCGCACTGTCGGCCGTACGATGTGTACCATAATGCAAGGAAGAATAGAGTACTGTAATAAAATTAATTAAAAATGTGGTTAGGTATGTGAAATATGCGGAACACATAGCTACTGTGCTGTGAGTAGTTAACCTTTAGCGTGAAAAAATATCAGGATGTCAAAGTAGTTTTAACCACACGTCTGTCATTTCGTAGTCAGTCAGAGTGCAGTATTAATAAATTTACTGGAAGTTATGTGAAAGAGAACATATAACAGGAGTATGGACCTCTCAGAACATACTAGGAGTACACAGACCTGTTCTTGGTAGAACCATAAAAACTTGCCCTCCTTGTTTGGTGGTACAGTAAATGCTAGTTCTTTAATCGATGCTTAGATATACCTGGTAGTGAATGAATGTGAGAAGGGTTTATATAGGACGTATTGTATTTTGGCTTGAGTTATGCTAGAGTTAGAATAACCACATGGAGAAACCGGTAGAATATTGAATGTATTTCTGTGGGACTTCGTTTTCACTTTTCATGTTGTAGATTTCTGTCTTCCTTGTAATGAGACCATATCTGGTGGCAGAATTGATGTATGTTCTCAGTATGCAGTATGTGTTAGGTTAGGGTATATTCACTTCAGGATCAAGAGCCTTATCTGATTTTGTGCAGGAAAGTTGATTTTATATTTACAAAATCTTTCATAAGATATGAAGAATCCTTGTGAATCCTCAATTTTTGTGACAAGCACAGGTTACCATCTTGAACTTTTCACCTATTACTGTGGAAATTAGCTAATTGAAGTTTATTTTGCAACATGATTTAACAGTTTTAAAGAAAATCTTGAAAAATAATGTAGAGTACTTCTTTTGAAGTACAGGGAAATTTAGTGTTAAAGAAGTGAAAAATAAATCACAATCTAATTAGACCTAACCCCTTAGAAGGGGTATCTGGCCCTCTGGACCCACATTCAACCAAGCCATTCCTTTAGTTCAGTTGGGTTGGAACGCTTTGCCTTTTCACATCCCCTCAATATGTCTTCAATTATTATTTGTTGTGCTACATTGTGCTCTGGTCTGGGAAGATAGGATATAATGTGGCACAGTGGAGTTATGTAACTGTGATGCTGTTGGTATGGCTGGTATAATTAACAGGTGTTTGTATATCAGCTTCTGCTGTAGGTCAGCATTTTACGGGTTATGTAATGGACCATGTGTGAGAAAATGAACTTTGTGGGCCCTACACACCTGTCATTTCCCATAATGTCCCCTGGGTATCTTGATAATGTCGGTGCCTCTTACATCAAGTACTTACTCCTGGGAATTGTACATTTGCTTTGTATTGCTGTTGTGATAAGCAGTTTTTGCTTTAGTAGATTATGAATTTCATCATAATTTGTAATTATTTTCATTTGTAAATTGGATAATGAGTGCATCCTATACCTTGCAAGTACTGTACCTAATGAGCCACTACCTGCTGGTTAGTAGACCAGTTGAGGTAGGGAAGGGAGGCAATTAAAGTGGTAGCCAGTCTTCAGATGGAAGATTCTTTTTTGGGCCAGGTGAGAATATTCCCTCAAAGGCCCAGTCCTCTGTTCTTAACGCTACCTCGCTAACACGGGAAATGGCGAA
>JAUUDY010595725.1:0-10059 GCA_032361765.1 Panulirus inflatus | reverse complement strand
ACACACACACACACACACACACACACACACACACACACACACACACACACACACACACACACACACACACATTCCCCTTATGCCCCTCCACCACAGACAACCGTTCATCACCACAATCATACAGACAGATATGTGAACAGTCATACACTTATCACTGTGAACTTCAAAAACAGACCAGCTATGCAAATGAACACCTCAGTTTTCTGTTAGTTATGTTTTGTGGTATGTAAACTACTGTATTACTGGAATTAATCATCAATTAATGTCCAATGTTCATAATGTATTAAACATACCACTGTCCCTGTAAACATCACTGTATATCTGCTACCCTGGCAGTCTAAATGTACCTTGCCCCAATGTTTATCCAAAGTGTGGAAATATCTAGATCATCCTAATCTTAAACTCTTGTATGATTAGTTAGCAAGTAACTATCATGGCCTTCCAGTTCTGTAATATCTGTAATACCTCAACTTCTTATTTTCAACCAAATGGTTTCCTACATCCAATAAAGTATTATTTATAATTCATTATTGATTTTTACATACCCTGGCATAAGCCAGGTACCCATTTATCGACTAGCCCCAAGGGGAGAATGAACATCCGTGTTCTGGTCGGGCAGGTTACTGCATTCAAAATTTAAGCCCATACAGATGCAACCCCAGGCAAGTCCATGCTGACTCGTGTGAGTATGCCTTATTGTAACTCCTGAGAAAAATGTAAGAATTACCCTAAAAAAGATGAATAGGATGACAGTTTTCCTTTTAGATAGGAAGATAAGTTCATCATCAAAGAAACAGAAATACAAGAGAAGGAATTACCAATCTTAGGAGCACAGCACTTCTACTAATCACCAGAGCACTCAAGGTGCACCTCCACCTCACTATGCAAACATTTCAGCTTGCAGACTCCAAACTTGTTATCACATTTAGAATGAGATTTGTACTCTAAATGCTACATACAATTAGGAGAAAGATCAACTTTATGTCCATGCCACTGAAAGTAAACAAAATGAAGAAATCATTTTGCTTGAAACAAAGTATAGTTGGAAAGACAATACTTAGCAACTAATAACCACCTCTCCATCAAAAAAGAATGCTCAAACCCAAAAAAGATAAAGTACATAATGTATATGGGAGCAATGAAGAATGTGTGGAAGGAGAAAACGTTATCTCGGAGAGCAAAAATGGGTATGTTTGAAGAAATAGTAGTACCAACAATGGTATATGATTGTGAGGTACAGGCTATAGATAGGGTTGTATGGAGGAGGGTGGATGTGTTGAAAATGAAATGTTTGAGGACAATATGTGGTGTGAGGTGGTATGATCAAGTAAGTAATGAAAGGGTAAGAAAGATGTGTGGTAATAAACGAAGAGTGGTTGAAAAAGAAGAAGAGAATGTGTTGAAATGGTATGTACATATGGAGAGAAAGAGTGAGAAAAGGTTGACAAAGAGGATTTATGTGTTGGAGGTGGAGGGAACAAGAAGTGACAGACCAATTCAGAGGTGAAAAAGATTTTGAGTGATCGAGGCCTGAACGTGAAGGAGGGTTAGGCGTGCAAGGAATGGAGTGAATTGGAATGATGTGGTATACTGGGGTCGACGTGCTGTCAAAGGATTGAACCAGGTCATGTGAAAAGTCTGGGTTAAACCATAGAAAGGTCTGTGGGGCATGGATGTGGATAGGGAGCTGTGGTTTTGATGCATTACATATGACAGCTAATGATTGTGAGCAGATGTGGCCTTTTTTCATCTTTTTCTAGGCGCTACTTCGTTGATGCTGGGGGGTGGTGATGCTGTTTCCTGTAGGGCAAGGTGGCACCAGGAAAGGATGAAGGTGATTAAGTATATATATAATAACTCATAATTGATTTTCAAAGAATTTTCAGTGCAATTGGTACAAATCAAACCAATGGAAGGTGAGTGCAAGTTTTTGAAATGCTGCACACCGCCACATCAGAACATAGAAGTTTTAAGGAGGGAAAATAGTGCAAGTACTGAGGAAGTAATCCCTAATGAGCATTGGGTTCCGCACAATAAAAAATCATAGTTACCTGTGGAATAAGCCATGGTTGCCTGTTGGGACTCCTGATGCTTGTGATGCCACCATAGAAAATAGTGTGTGCAGTTGGTGCATCCAGCCATGAAGTGTTTCTGGACGGGGATGATCACCCTTAAGGGCACAAAGTTAAAACATTAAGATGGGCATTGCATATAAAGGAATAATTAAGGATATACAAGTGAAGCACATTGCATATGATTTGTCAACCCCTTCTACAAAAAGTAACAAAATTTCCATTTCACACTTCAGGTGCCACATACTTTTAGAAACTCCTACAAACATTTTCCACCAACTTCATCCTTCTGTCTGTCTTTTTATCCCATTTCTAGTTTCTTCAGAGCTCTCCCTTTACCTTCTTGCTCATACGCCTTCCCAATAACTTCAGCAATTAATTCCACTCTGACAATACCTTCTTTATTTATCAATATCTATCTGATGCCCAAATGCTCTCCAAATATTTTGAGTTGATATTGTTTATTCCCTTCCAAGCAGCAGGTCTCACAAAACTTTCTTTAAACAAACTGTCAACCAAAATCAAAATACTGGTTTTGAGGTATCAAAAATAATTTTTCTAAAAACAGGTACAGCCCTTTCAGCATTAGGAAGAGCACTTTCCCTCAGACGAGGCATAATGCTATTTTACTGTTTACTGGGAGCAAAATTTTGTCGAAGAACTTCTTACTCCAAAGGAGTCCACATTTCCTTACTACAGGAAGTAACACAGCCTTGAGCAACACAATCCTCTGGAAAGAGATCCTGGGTAATACCAGGACTCTCCCTTACAGTGTCTGCATAAAACCTTGTCTATTTTTCCATACATTTTCAAAGGCAATGTAACACTTACATTTTAGTACTTCGTCATCTCTCCTTTGGCCTTGATTACCATCTGCAGAAAGTCTGGGTATGAAACTGGCAAGGTTCCTTGAGTATTCTAGGTCTAAGTTTTGGGTCAACAGGGTCTTAATCTCCTGAATGAGGCCAGGCATTCACGAGGTATTGCAGAAAGCAGTCTACTGATCACTAGTACCTACATTTTCTTGCTTCCTGGCCAGAATTCAAGCTTTCTCCTTCTTAGAAAGGTAAGAGCCAACCATCTTGAAGCACAAGAAGAAGAAGAAACATAGTGCCCAGTAGGGAAATTCACAAAATGAAGTGGCAGATATGAAGAGTAAACCAAGAACATCTTTTTCTTAAGATAGCCTGAGGCACACTGAGGCAGGATACTGATACACCTTTAGAGACATTAGTCTCAAAGAGCAGAGATACAATGGTTTCACTGAAAGCATCATATGTTTGTACCCACAAGAAAACTTAACAGTGTATTGCCCTTGAAATTACTTGAGGAGGTGGACAATGTTTTTTTTTTTTTTTTTGTGGACACAATAGATAGACATCATTTGTGATTATAAATCAATATACTGGTATATATACCTGGAAGTGGATATGGCAATGATGGAACATGGGAGCTGAAGTGAGCCATAAAACGGGTGAGAGGGTAAATGTCATGGGCACATTGAGGAATGTGTGGAAAGAAAGGTCACAGTTTTATGAGCAAAGATGGGCATGTGTTGGAAGTTAAATGTCTGAGGGACATGCAATGTAAGTTGGGTTAACCGAATAAGAAATGATAGGATAAGACAGAGATGTGGCAGTACGAGGAGTACATATAAGAAAGCCGAAGAGGGTGTGCTGAAAGTGTTTGGTAAGAGGGTTTCTCCTTCTCCTTCTCCTCTTCCTCTCACTTCAATTGATATTTGGTTCACTTGCTGATGCAGACTTTTTTTCCTTATTAGATCACTAAAATATGATCCTGTCATTCTTAACTGGTGATTGGGCCATGGTTGTAATGTTACCAAAATCAACTCTTTCATTCAAAGACTCCTCCTTACACTTCCCACATCTATTTCTGAAATATGAACAATCTACAGAGCAAGTTTACAGGGAATAGAAAGCTAAACAAAGCTCAAGTCTGTCACCAGGTTATATCCTACAAAACATGAGGCAAAAACTGCACATGCCTCAATTCATTCCTTGAACTAAAATGCTAATCTTACAAATGCACAAAATCTGAACAGCACCTGCCAGACAAACACATTTAAAGTAAGATATGTGCATCTAATACTCACCATACATGTACATAAAGTTTTAATATGTTGATTATAAATCATTTGTTTCAGAAAAAAATGAGTCTCTTGAATAGGAAGCATGAAAAAAACCCAGATATTTCTCTTCTTCACTGAGAAGTGCAGTACTAGGGTAAACTTTATATCTAGAGCAGCAGCACTTAGTGGTTAAAGCTGACTTTTCAGTGCTAACTTATGAGACTGAAAAAAGTCTGGCAAAGAATTAGTGATGCCATTTAAAAATAACATTAATATTTTCAGAGTAAATACACTTCCTGATGTGTTCCATGGAGATTCTCCATCTGTTATATGGTTCAAGCATGATATCTAATTTTCACACAAAAAAGTGGACATTGACTATATTAACTCAAATGTTTTATATTAAATCAAGAATATGTCAAAAATGACAATAAAGGTTCTAGTCAAATAGGACATCAAACAATATGAATCATTAAGCATCAATGAATAACATATTATACACAACTTACTCTGTTCTTAAATGTGTGATGGACGTTTTCTCTCTGACAAAGGCGGTGGATAAGATTGACAAGGTCAAGATTCGGAAGCTGGCCATTGAGGCCTTCCACCTTTACATCTATGTGGCTTACTTGTGAATTGTGCAGCTCAAGGTTTATGGCAGCCTGGAATAATCATATTGATTAAAATATACAACTTAAGAAAAAAAGTGTGCTAGAGGTAAGCCTTTAAATTCCTTAAAAAAAATCAATGCAATAACAAACATGAATCTTACAGGTCCATATCTGAGCAAAAACAGGAGCTGGCATATGGCTAAACCTACTGATCATCCTCTCCTAAAAGGATAAGCAAGGTGGGCATAGTCCCACCATCCGCCCCAAAAGGCAAGATTACCTTGTGGGACCCACTATTCATCAGTGTCCCTTGTTGTCACTTTCCACAAAATTCCAAACCCCACTGTGGAAAGTAAAAGAGAGTAAACAAGGGAAAAAGAGACAGGAAAGAAAAAGGAAATTTGTTCACTAGCCTCCCAACATGAGAAAATAGTTTTTCTTATGTTCAAAATTTGTTTACCCCTAATAATAATCAAAAAGATTGAGCAAGTGAGCAATGGAAATGACAGCATATCCATTTGGAGGAGAATGAGGAACTCAAAAAAAGAAGTATTAAGCAGTGGTTGAGCAAATGGAGTTTGTCAGAATTCCCCTTCCCACTGCAAGAAAAAAGGGAAAAGACTAAATAAACTGTATGGGAGAATTCCCCTTTCCCCTGCCCATTCTCATAAAAAAAGATAATAAATACACTATCTGCAAGAATTCTCCATCTCATTCCCGGAAAAAATGAAGACGTAATAAGCTTTCTAGAAGAATTCCCCTGGAAACCTCTCAAAAAAAGATGACACATAAACTGTATGCAATAATTCCCCTGCCCATCCCTAGAAAAGAGGAGAGATCAAATCAACTGTCTGGGAGAAATGCCAAAACCCTGATAAAGGGGTTGTGAAAAGATAGCATCAAAGTCATTTGAAGTAAAAAGTCTGCACAAAATGAGGCTTTATAACTCCTCTGGCAATCCCTCATGTTAAAAGTCTAAATAAAGCTTTTAACTGCTTTCAGGACTTTATCAAAATTGAAGATATAATGCTCCCAAAGAGAAGAAATGGACTAAGATGGTCTACTTCCATGAACCTTTAAGCCAGACTCCTATCAAAGAAACAGTAAATTTCACTTCATTGGCCTATATGAGAGTGAGGCCCCTTTGAAGACAATACACTCGTCTTCTCTGAAGCCCACATTGCAGGGAGATGACATCTCTAGCCAGTCAAGAGTTTGTTTATTGCTATCTTAACATTTTGTGATGACAGATACTGCCACCAGGAGGCTGAATCCTTTTGTCATCTCATCTTAGTCCAATACATTCACCTCCCATTCAAGATTGTGTCTTCACAACCTGTCTCTACTTACATCCTTTCTTTATGCTGAGCTACTAAAACAACCACTGGCTGACAGTCCACACATGTAGATGGGTCCCCAATCAAATCATAACACCCTGACAAAACTCAAGCAATAACAAAACTTACATAACACTAAAGCACTGAATCACTTGAAACAGAATGTCAGCATCCCTACATAAATCCATTGTCACCCTCTTTACCCTGATGGACATGAGTTCACCCTGCACCCTTCAGTCATCTTGAATGGTCAACTCCTCCCACTCAAGAAAACTCCAACCATTCTGGGTATCACATATGACAAACACAAAAAATTCACTCCCAACACTACAAAACACCAACATATGGGTATCACATAGGACAAACACAAAAAATTCACTCCAAACACCAACATAAAGACCAAAAAAACAAACTAAATGCTCTCAAAGCATACACAAATACCTGATTTGACCATAAAAAATCCCTTAGTGTCTCCTAAGAACAAATCATCCACTTCACCCTAAACTATGCCTTACCAGCCAAGTCATCTACCCTGTCAAAGGCAAATATAACAAAGCTGAAAACCATATGAATCGGAGCATTTGGAACAATTGCCAGCTGCCTAGCATCCAAAAACATTCCACAACTATACAGCAAAACAAAAACACTCCCAGGACAAAGTCACTTCAACATGCACAGCACTCAATTCTTTACACTAACACTAGACTGACTCCTACTTCTTTATCAATGAGCAACCCAGAAAGACAAAAAGAGAAATTACTCTTACTTCATACTCCAGCAACCTAAACACATCCCTTACTATCTGCAGGGTATATGTTCCTGGAAAGTTTTGTGAATATCAAAATTACAAAATGCACTGAATATGGCCTAAAAGAATAAAATTTGGTTCCAGGACTTTAAGGATCATCAAGAACATTTTCTTTTCCAAGTTCTTAATTAATTTAAAACAACATAAATCATTTTTCTTTAATCAATATTTTCATGTGGCACATTCTGATTATACAATAAAAGCACTTCATATATGTCGAGGGTCCAGATTCTGCTGTTAGGGGTAGCACTGAAGTAAGTAAACATAAGGGCTGCAGATGCTGCTGCAATATGTAACTAAAGGTGTCACAACTCCAACAGCAATGACTACAAGGTTCATTCTATGCTAAGGTATATATATTGAAATACATCCGATCACAGCTACGGGGAAATTCCCTTATAGGCATCTGTGAAAAGATAAATTGAAATTTCCTTATAGGCATCTATGAAAAGATAAATAATACACACAGAAAAGTATAAAAAAAATTGCAAAAACCACATCGGCAATAACGATAATCATACTAAATTTGTTGCTTACACAAGGCTGCTTATGTACTGTATTGTGTCATCCAACCTGCATCCTGAAACTCCCTATAACCACTGTATGAGCAGAAAGAGGCACCTGTAATTAGCTGAATGTGTAGGGGTGCAGGAGATACCTGTTTATCTGGGAAGCACTCAGGATGTGTCTGATATGGCTGTACTGCATCATATTTTCAGCATATATACACCAACATATTGTACAAATTTAGATGCTGAGAAGTACTTTTATAGTATAAGAGAGGTAAACAAATGGAATAAACTAAATGAGTAGATGTAAATGTGGACATCATACAGAAGTCTAATAGAAAGGATTGTTCAAGAGATGAACATCACGAATTATGAAATGGTGAATATGGATGGCATGAAGAAGTTTAAAAAGTTGGATGACAACAGAAAATTTCAAGAGATGGGGCTTCATGAATGTAATACTCCCTCCCCATACAGCACAGTCACACACAAGTATATATATACATATGGCATTAACAGTATTTATGAATAAGGTTAAGAGTTAAGGAAAGTGTGCTAAATATTAAACAATGTCTTCCTTTCAGTGTGTCAATAGTAATCACAAGGAAACATAAAATAAATCTAACATGACCACTGATTACACTCTTACTGGATCTCTCACAACACAGTGTGAAACTGGAAACCCAAATGACTGAAAAGGATTCGACCACATATAATATCCTGAATAGAGACAGTTATTCAATGAATTAGATGATGGTGATTCTAATTTATGCATATGACATAAATGTATAACAACCAAGCTCTTAAGAGAATAACTTACACGAATAAAGCATGAAGCACTAAAGAAACTATCATTACTCTGAAACAGGAGATATGTGACAAGCAATATGTACCTGTATGGCTCCAGCCCTGCCTTCAAGGTCACCATGGACTAGTATCCCTGCTCCACTTTGTGTACGATGATATGCCTGCAGCCATGCCTGGGCACCTAACTGTTCATGCTCTGTCACCAAGAAGATCAAATCTTTTGCCCAGTACACTTGTTCTGTGAAATACAAAAGCCAAATGTAAACTATTTCTGCTCTTGAACACTGTATGAACAATGGAGACATTAGCATTTTGAACTAATCTAGATGAAAGGCATCATAAATCCTATTAAGTCTGGAAGTCAAACTACTAAAGACAGTAATAGTTTCCTCTGTAAATGGCTACTGTATATCAACTATTGATGAGATGAGATGATATGAATCTATCAATCCTATTACACATTATTCTGCTTTTGTATCAGTTCATTACAGTCCTCACTCCTATATGGCTGCAAAAACACCACAGCCTCCTCCACCAAGTGTCTGAAAATCCACTCCCATCTCCTCCACCAGGTGGCTGTACAACCACTACAACATCCTCCATCAGGATGCAGTGCACCAACTAGAGTCACACCCATAGTAGTCGCTGAAAGCTAATGTTAGGATACCTGCTGTAGTTAAATTTTTTTGTTTAAAGTGAGATTTTTGTGCATATATTTGCACTGTACCTATGAAGTGTCTTAGCCATTTATACTTGCTAAGTCTACCAAGACTACATTGTATGTAAGCCATCCTTATTTAAGAGAAGCCCATCCATTAGCTCAAAATGAATATAACTAAATGCATAAATGTATGTATGTGTATGTGCATGTATGTCTATATATGTGTATATGAGTGGATGAGTCTTTCTTTGTCCGTTTCTGGCACTACCTCACTAATGTGAAAAACAGCGATCAAGTATGATAGATAAATAAATAAAAAAGAAAACAAAAGAAAAGAAGACCAATCTATGACAAAATGGCTGACAGCAGCAGACAAACCATGCAACACATCTGTGTGTGGCTGTTGCTGACTGGCCAAAGATGGACCTATTAAATGAGCACATGGCTGTGAATACCTTTGTTTGTTCACAAGGGATAAGTGAAGGCTGGTGCCTCCTCCCTGAACTATGAGGGTAGGATGGGCTTCACCCACATTTTCCCAAGGAATATATCTTATGCCTGCAGGACAACATGAAGAGGAGAGAAATATGTAATGGTCTGACTGCAGTAACACATCTCTAGATGAAGCACACAAATCAAATTAATGTCTCCAAGTTTGTGAATTCAGAATGCTAAAGTGTGAGTCAGGTACAGCATTTCATTTCTACATAAGGTTCAAAGACAGATTAAGTTGTGGCCACCTTAACATACCAGGCATCCTGAGGTGGCACAGTGCTGGAAGTATTTTTGTCTGGTCATGCAGGTGGTGAGATTACAAAATATACACACAAATATCAGTCACAGAGGAATTATAATGTAATTATTCATTACAGTAACAGATACATGGGTTTCAGTACACAACAATTTTTCACAACAAAACCTACATATCCTTGAACACAGAGAAAAATATATGCTTTGGGAATGAAATTACTAGCTCATTGAGAATTTCTAGGTATATATATATATATTCATCCCTGGGGATAGGGGAGAAAGAATACTTCCCACGGATTCCTCACATGTCGTAGAAGGCGAATAAAGGGGACGGGAGCGGGGGGCTAGAAACCCTCCCCTCCTTGTATTTTAACTTTCTAAAAGGGGAAACAGAAGAAGGAGTCACGCGGGGAGT
>JAUUDY010595714.1:0-10061 GCA_032361765.1 Panulirus inflatus | reverse complement strand
AACGTGTCCACTCCTAGGCGTAATAGTATTCACTCCCGTTCGTTACATTGATCACTCCATGCCATGATAGAGGCCACTCCTAACCGTGATAATCGTCACATCTAACTGTGATAGAGGCCACTCCTAACCGTGATAATCGTCACATCTAACTGTGATAGAGGCCACTCCCGGCTGTGAGAGTCACTACTCCTAGACGTGATCGAAACCACTCCCGACCGTGATAGAGGCTACTCCTGTGCATGATAGGGCCACTCCTGTTCATGACAGTGGCCCACCAATAGAGGATACTCCTGGCTATGGTAGGGCCACTCCTGACTATGATAGTGGCCCACACAAATGAACGGAAAAGAATCAAAAAGGAGTAAAATTACCATGACGACCACAAAGGGAAGGGATAACAGGGGACGACACGACCATGACGACAATAAATGGAAGGAATAATGGGGGGATAATGTGGCCCTGACAACGATAAAGGAAAAGAATGACAGGGGGATGACATGAACAGGACTAAAACGACGGTGAAGGAGTACAGAAAGAACCGGGGAAAACCAAGACGATGTCGAGGTACAGAAACCACGAGCGAATATCCCGGGTGAATATCTGGTGAATACCCGGTGAAGTCTTCGTGTATCTTCTACCCAGATATACAAGGCTGGGCCCAGGCTGTTGGGTTGGATCAGCAGGCTCACACAGTCCCGACGGCCTGGCTGGTCTACTAGTATACGTTAAGAATGAGGAACAGGAGGGGTGCAAGTACAGTACCCTGGAGAACATTACGAAAGGTACTGGAGATGGCATGGTTTACAACTGCGTTTTGTGATCTATTAGTTAAAAGCTGTATATCCATATCTCAGTTTTTCCGGTTATTCCACCATGTTCACATTTACCATAAGCTTTTGGAAAGTCTGTGTAAATCACGTCAGAATTTTCTTTGTTTTCCAGAGCTTCTTAAACCATGTTTTCCTGGGTTATGTAAATTGTTCAGTGCCATGAATTCAGTCACTTTGCCTCTTAGGAACTTCTCGGATATATTGATAATGTGCGATGTTTGCGTTATCAGTCGACAGTTTTTTGGGATTGCATTGTTTCCGCCTTTTTGAGGTGGGGCGACTTGAGTAAGTTTCAAAACCCTCGACAACGGTGCCATAATCTTGATTTTTTTCCAGAAAATAACTAGAGCGAAAGGTGTTTTTCATTTCTTTATGAAGACTGAGTTCGGTGAATCCCGGCCTCTGGTAGAGTGCTAGGCATGTTCTGATTGACCCTCTCGAAATCCTACGTTCAGGATGTGTCACATTGCTGTGTGTATTCCTGGGGATTACTATCTAGGGAAGGCGGTTCATATAACATTAATGATTTTTGGTTTAGACTTACTGAATACCGATTCATATTGCATTTTAAGATGTCTGTAGTCTGGTGGTCGTTGTCCTCTTCTTCCTTTCCTCGTGTGTTATATGATATTTCGAGGTTATATTTTATGTTCAATAGTTCATTTCATGGGTTTTCTTTCCTTTGCTGCGTGAGTTGTGCCTTACTTAGCAGGTCTGCAATTCTTTATCAGCTCATATAAAGTGCCAATCTTTCTCGCCCTACCCTACACCTTTTGTGTTTTCGTCTCCATGCTACATGTCTGTTACATACTCAGAGTAACACAGTGGTCAAGTCATTAACAAACTCTTCCTCGGCTTTGGTGCTCAGCAGAGCTTCCAATTGGGTCTCAGGCGTCCTATTTGTCATATCCTCCTAATTTATCTGTTTACTGTGAAAACTGGAATTACTTAATACACCGCCATGGTTACGTGTGTGTTCAGCCGAGGAGGTTTAGCATTGTAACTTGTTTTAACCTTTATTAGATTGTGATTAGAGTGCAGGGTGCATGAGACAGCAGTTTATAAGGATTGAGTCTAGAGTATTATTTCTTTCTGTTGGTTTTGATATTTGTTGACTGAGGGAGAGATTTTAGCATCGTTTGAACTGTTTTATTTATCTATTTGTCGTTTTTGCATCTTTTCTGTCAAGCTGCTGCCCGTGTTGGTAATTTCCGCTACAATACTGTTTCCTGCCTGTTTTTAGTTTATGTGTGGTGCGTTGAAGTCCCCAAGGACAAGTATATTTGGGAATGAGTTTCTGAGAACAAGACAAAGTTCTGTGCTGCTTCTTTGTTCCGTAAAATCTTGAGAATTAGTATCTGGTGGTCTATAGATCAATGTAAAGGCAAGTTCAGGAGTCCAGTTGTTATAAGAGTATATCTATATACAGTCCAACAATTCCACCTGATCTTCCAGTCCTGTCTCATCTGTACAGGTTATACTTTGGAATCCAGACTTCACTAATCGTTGTTGAGAATACACCGGTTAAAAGACGAAAAAAGAAAAAAAAAATACGTGGACATAGACTACAATAAGGCAAAACCGATAGAAATGATAAACAACGACTGTGATAGGAAAAAAAACCCAGCATGGAGGATGATGGTGACGTGGCAAGAAGGCATGAGCGATGACGATGATGTGGCAGAAAAGGCAGATATCGACGATGATGAGGCAACGAGCATAGACCACGACGATGACGGAGCTAGTGAGGCTCGGACGATCACGACGATGACGGAGCTAGTGAGGCTCGGACGATCACGACGATGAAGCAAAATACAAAACTTTCTTGACAATGATGACGAAGCAAAGAATTAAAAAGATACACACACACCACAAAGATCCAAGGTCTGAGCAAGGTGATCTGGCCTGAACACTAACTACTTAGAAATATGCTGTCACCATAAAAGCAGTAGAGGAAAATGATAGTTAAGCCGAGGCTGTCTCCCCACCCTGCACTCCCTCCGTCAATACCTTAGATGGATATCAGGTAGAAAAAATTCTTTGCAGGATCACTGTGCCTGGAGGGAATTCTTAAAAAAGTCATAAGGTAGAATGTACATGAGTATGTCATACATCTCACCACCGACGACATGCATTCCATCACTTTCTATTATGAAGACAATACTAAGGATAAACTTGAGTTCCAGCCTCTTGTCTCACCGTGCTTAAATTACTCCATATGTTGAAGAATGACACAATAGTTCTTACTCTTTCAGTGCAGGTGACGCGGGTTAATTAATGTTGGTAAGTTACCACAGCACGGCAAGTGAGAGATCGGTGGTTGAAAATGTAAAGTGATATGCCACTATGTTCTGATAACTGACTGAATTAACCATTCATCGCTGGAGAGTGACAAGTGATAATCAAGCCTAATTTTGAAAATATTAATTGTGTTGCTCTGATCAACATTTTCTGTGATCTTATTTCACGCATCAATAATGTCGTTGGTAAGGAAATATTTAGTACATTCAAAATGAACTCAGTAACCTCTAAGTTTTAGTCCAAATCCTCTCGTTGGTAGTGCAAGCTTTTTGAGGATGTACAAGTAGTATTCAAATATGACAACACCATCAAGAAAGCCCTTATCAAAAATGGCTATTAAATGATAAAGGTATTGATTATAAAGTCACATGTAAAGACTGTAACCAATTTATATCGGACAATCGGGGAAAGATATGGATACTAGGATCTCACAACATATGTTAGGATAGCCCAACAGAGCAACGGCTTATTTCAACATAAAGCTGCCTTCGATCACCAAATCCAATAGGTAGGACCTAAGACCATAGCTAAATCAAATTGTTTCAGGGAAAGAAATGTTACTGAATCTGGTTTCATCTCTGGCACATTTGATCATAATGTAAATATGTCCTTGAGCCAGTTTAAATGTGACAAACTATTAACTGAAATAATTGTTAAGAAGTATCCACTAGAATAACCCTGTCCACACACCAGGAGAGGAAGGACAAGTGTCAGGTCACATAATTAGTGCCCACCTACACTCCACGGGGATTAATGAAGCCCCGCCTCACTGTTACCTGTGTTTTTAAGGAGCTCAACACCTGTATCTCCCCCAGCGGGAGCCTCGCTCTCGTGGAAGGCCGGCTGGAATAACAAGCCCAATCCCCGAGGTCCAGTGCTTAGGTCACTTACCACCGGCCGGCCGCACTAGACCATAAGGCCCGCACCTCCTGAGTTGTAGGAAGGTTTAATCTCAAACAACAACAACTGTATCTCTCCCACATTGTCTGAGGATATAATAAACGAAAGTGCTCACCGTTTTTATTTTCTCTTTCCAGTAGTGATTGTTGCATACAGTGTTTCTCACTACTCTAGGGTAATGAAGGGAAAACCAGGAAGATAACGATTTATTAAACGCGTCCAATAAATGTTATTACATGAACCACGAAACGAGAGGTGGACATGAAGGTCGAACACCACAGGCTATGTCCTCTTAGTGAGAGCGGTTGGCCATAAAACAAGTCTCTGTCTAAAGACAAAAGTTAAAACCTTAGAGTCAAAGTATATTTCAAAGGAAATTGGACGGCATAGAGTCAAAAGGATTCCGAACGAAACGTATATAAAGACACATAGATTTTGGAAGCTTGAGTCACTGGACACAACGAAATCTACACTATCCAATACACTATCCAATATGTTTGACGTCACTAAAACGTATTGTAGTGATGATGTGGTAGACAAAGATGGCAAACGTATGATACGACTCGTTAAGTTCTTGAAATTATATAACTAAACATAAACTGGTGGTTAGAATATGTTCAACATTATCCCTTGGAGTAAATGACACAAAACACTATATGTGGGGAATCTTAGAGTAGACTTTATCTCTTGGATCATAGAGGATTATGTATAAGTCAGGATCAGTTCATTTCTAATCATGGGTGAAAATTTCTATGAAGCTCACGAAACACGTGTGAAGCGTCAGACACGTATTTTCCACAGGCGTCGTTTGTGGGTGTGGGTCATTGAACATCAAGGGAAGACTTCAACATTTTTTAACTTCAGGCGTAAATTCAACATCATTGAACATCAGGCGGGCAGAATATCATCACTATTTAACCCTAAGTTTGGAAAATTCAGCATGAACTGAAAGTAACAGAGCACATGAGACAAACTAAAAAGTACACAATGAATGACAGTTTTCAAAGAAAGTTTCAGTAGATGATGCCAAGGAAATGTTGAATACATATCTAGTGACATGAAGTAACTTTTGTGAAGTCAGACAAGACCTGTAAAGCACATAACAGGACCAGGCAAAGGTTGTAGGTGATCTGGAGCAACGCAGGACTTGTGTTGCAGGTGACACCAAGCATAGGTTGTGGAGCGTTTGACACCAAACGAAGAAAAATATGCTGTTGACACCAAGCAAAGATGAAATAGCAGTTAACATCAGACAAGTGTCATACAGCGTTTGACATCATGTGAGGATAACAGAGTAACAGACACTAAACAAGTCAAATAAAATCGTTGAAAGTATATGACAGTATATGACAACAGATTACGATAACAGAACAATAACACTAGGTAAGATCAGTAGAGCAAATAATACTAAATAGAGGCGAAGAGTAACTACCAGTTAGACAACACAACAGCAAATGACACCATTCAACAGTAACAGAGCAAGTGATAGTATGCAAAGGATACAGCTAGCAAGAACATTAAAGCAATTTACGCCAAGAAATGCTAGAAAATATATACTGTAAAACAATGTACTTAAAAAGGATTTGAAACCATTAACTTCATGCAAGAGTTAAGGGGAATTTGACACCATGCAAGAGTAAGATGAAGTATAGGTTAAGGAGTGCCTGATATCAAGCAAGGATTAGGAGAATCCGTTGCGGAAAAACAATACAAATGACACCAGAGCAAAGGTTGTAGGGTAAGTGACACCAAGAGTAACATATCAGTAGTGCCAAAGAAGGATAACATAACAATTAGCACCGCGTGAAGAGAGCAGAGAAACTCACGCCAGGAAAGGATTACAAAGTACGTGACGCTAACGGAGGATTGTAGAGCAATTAACACCACCAGGAGCATCTGACGCCAAAGAAACCTGAAGGTACCGTATTCAAGATAAGGCTAAAACAATATATGAATTTTTCACCATTTGTACATATTAGTAGCAGAAGAAGGGGACAATATAACACATGCAATCCTCCTATGACTTTCCTTTGACGCTGTGTCTGCCTTTCAGTTTAGGGGAAGTGACAAGACGTGAAATGATTACATATATCTCAAAGTTTCAAAGCTGTATTTCAGAGAAAAAGATGAATAAGGAACTCCACGAGCGAGACATGAGAGGAGAAAATACTAAGAGAGGATAGCATTGTTCCACAGTATATGTTTCCTACAGTGTACTGGTAACAGGGATTGTCATAGCGAGTCCTGAATCCAGGGTTTGTTAGTAAGGCATAAAGAAATGAATTACTGTAGAGAATTTGCCTTGAAAGTAAAGATAGTGTGTGTGTGTGTGTGTGTGTGTGTGTGTGTGTGTGTGTGTGTGTGTGTGTGTGTGTGTGATGGATCCGGAAGACGATATGGGTAAGGTGAACATAAACACGGTTTGCAAGATGATGAGTTGAGGTTGAAAGCCACAGGTTGAGTCCGATGAGAAAATTTTTACTGGGTCTTCCATTCTTCACAAAACTATATCGTCTACCCAGTGAAGTCAGTGGTTGTAAGCTTATTTAACACAAGAAGAAAAGAAGAGAAACAAACCATTGTTTGAAACGTTTAGTGAGTTGTTTCAAAAGGGTAAACTATCAGAGTGCTAGGAAACGTGCATGGCTTATGACTTATTGTATTAGACTTTTTAAAGAACGGAACTGAAAGGCAAATGGATTAACTGAAGATGATAACCAACCAGGAAACAGATTGACTAGAGTAACACACACCAATCTCAGATGCAAACGAATAATTCAAGTGGAATCTTGCCCAACCCAGAAGCACACGACTACTGGGTCAAGCAGTTACCCATGTTAGCTGAAGATATACGACCAGTATATTAGACTGAAGAGAACAAAGAGGAAGAGGATGATGACGCGGGACACGGCGATCACCGTCGTCGCAACTTTGTTCACGATGGTGTGACCGTCGTAGTCCCTACTGGGTGTACGTCTGCCTGGGGAGTGAGGCTGGACCTTCTTCGGCGGTGAGAAGAGTGAGGAGGGACTCTCCTTCGGTGTCAGCTCTCCCAGGGAGTTGTCGATGATGGCGTGGAAGATGATGATCAGGAAGCTCATCACGATGCAGAAGAGGAGCCACACGTCCACCATCTTGAAGTACGAGGTCTTGGGCAGCGACGCGGAGACCTGGTGGTGAGGGAAAGACGGTGGTGATGAAGATGGTGAGCTGTCACCAGTTGTGGCTGAGGGAGGACGTTTGGACGCTGAGGAAGAGAAGTGAGGACGCGTAAGGAAAGGAGGTGAGAACGCTGAAGAATAGGACCTGAGGATGCTGAAGGACAGGAGCTGAGAAATGAGGCATTGTCTAAAAGTGAGTAAAGTGATAATAGAGAAAGAGAAAGGGAATAGGCGAAAGAGATGGATGCTTCAGAAGAAGAACTGCTGAATAGAAAATGAAAACAGGGTGACGCCTGTTGAGAAAAAGCGATAGAAGGGAACAGCGGACTAGTGGGTTGAATCGGGGGCTGAAGGAGAGACTGGATTATCATTTGTAACTAGATTAAGAAGTCGTGACTTGCTTTACTTATGTGCTTGGGCTTCCATGACGCCATGTGATACAATCAATAGTCCTTGTATTCTGTCATCACTTGTACATGGTTGCACGAGTGTCACTCACGTCACTGGCGTTTCACTTCTACTTATTTTAATATCACCAGGAGATCCTCTGGTGTTGGAGGCAGCACCAGCGCCAGACATGACCCTCCTCTGATGGATATACTCTGAGTCAAGAGTTGTGAACAAATGTTTGGGTTTATTTCAAAAACCGTTTTACCTAATCTAACCTAACTTACCCGATCGAACTATGCTGAAGATGGGCTAAAATAAAGATTTAGTTAAACCTGAACGAAACAGTTTCCCTTTTCTTTTTGAAGAATATTAATTTCTTTTTGCAGCTGACTTGACTAATGATATCACAAAGTTATTTTAGCCGTTCCAACTAGGTTTAGGTTAATCAAGAAATAGCTTTCGTGAACAGAAAGTGAGGCCGAAAAGAGTTCTAATATATTGAGGACATAGCCAGTTAGAAAGCAAGTTTACTTGACATATTGGTAATGACTTATCATCAGTAACTGAAGATTGTAGTGTGAGAGGCACTCATTTTGTGGGATTTGTATCCATGTAGCGGTTGCTCATGTATAAGAATTCGATATACTGAATAACTGTGCTTGAGAGATGATTTATGAGATGGACGCTGTGTACACGTGAGTTGCTGAGTCTTTACGCAATTTAATGGCTTTCGATACTGCTAGTTGTTGGACCAGTGAAATATCCACAAAATCTACCCCCAGCAAGTCATAATGAACTTCTTAACCAACCTTTTCATTATTTAGTAATATTGGCAGCGATAGAGCAAACTGAGGCGTGAGATGTGTGTGCAGAAACACGTGCACTACGTTCCCCTCACACAGAGGGAGTCAGTCTGTAAGACAAAGTGAAGCGTCTCACTCACTCACCTGGGTAAATAGAGTAGCCATCACGAGAAGCGAGGTCAGAGTTGTCATGACCCGGACCTCAAGGATGTGTGGACGGAAGAAGAGGCTCACGTAGCAGATGATAAGAAGGATCAGAGAGGGTGTGTAGATGTTCAGGATCGCATAACCAGAGCGTCGGTGGAGCGGGATTCGAACTCTCAACTCACTGAATTCTTTATCACTGTCAAAGATGAGTTTCGGCTGTTCCAACTGTAGGTGAAAATATATCCCGGTTAGCAAATACATCGACAATGTACAATCTTCAGTATAATGTCTACACTTGGGAACTCATCAGGCTGCCAGTATTTGCTTCACATGCTACGAGATGCACACGAACCTGGTACTCCAGCAGAAGTTCACTACCATGATAAGCAACGAAGGTGGACGTCTTGTTGAACTTTAGATAGGTCTTCGAGGCCGAGAGCATCCGGAGGTGCATGTCACATTGCTGTATGTCGAACGGGTACAGCACCAGGTTGAAGTCACAGCTGAAAGTGGTACTGTACTTCCTCGAGACAGTGAGAGGGTTTCCCTCGCCCAGGAATAATTCCACTATAAAAAGAGACCAAGATGGATTACTTGTTTGCATGGTAACAATGAGACACTAGATATTAGTTGCTTTGACTCCGTGTTCAACGTGTCGACATTTGTCTTCCTTAGGAGAATACGACAGTAGTGTCTCACACTATTTTTTTTCAAGATAGGAGGCAAAGCAAAAGATGAAATATCGAAACATACACAAGACATTCGTGGTGGAGACAAGTAGAGGTGTTGATACAAACGATAGGAGAACACAGGAACGACGAAAGAAAGAACAAAATGACCAACGCAATCGTTGTATACATACAGAAGAAGGAAGACACTTCTCCGAACGGAAGGAGCTACAAGTTAGCCGCAGAAGCTTGGACAGACAACGGAGGAAAAGCTGTAGAAACAGCCTACAACATCAGCACAGTAGTTAGTAGTAATAGTAGTAGTAGTAGTAGTAGTAGTAGCAATAAAGTAGTTAGAGATAGGCTACAGCGACCGTTAGATTGGTAGGCGAAGCTTAGTCCAATGCGATCGGCCAGGTGAAAGTATCTGACCAGTCCGGGAGAGCCACATCACAGCGACCGTGATCGTGATCCAACACCATTGCACATAACTCAGTTTGAGGAACTACTGTGGCATGTTAGTGTGAGCTGGTTGAAACTGTCGAAACGTTGAGGATCAAATCCTGTTTAGAAGCTCGTGTCTCATTACTTCTTCACTACATGCCTTTCCAAGCGAATTATGCTCATGTGTTACTTTTTTGATGTTTTAAGTCCGGAAATCATTACTCTATGTTCAAAGCAAATTATTCATTTTTGAGGTTTGCGCAACAAAGAAGGAATCTCCTTGTAAGGCAAGTACTAGAAAATATAGAGAAATGCCAATATTTGTTGGGAAAGTAAGTTTATTATGAATGTCTGAGTGAAATAGGACATGTGCTAAGATGATTGATCTGATTATCCAAAAAAACATGCATTGAATTT
>JAUUDY010595692.1:0-10063 GCA_032361765.1 Panulirus inflatus | reverse complement strand
GTTTAGGCACACATCCCGTCATGGGAAGAGGACTGGTATGGGAGGGTAGGGGAATAGTTAACCAAGTGTCCACCTTCAGTGTATCATCAACTTCAACGATGACAACCATAAAAGTCGACTCAACCGATATGATTTGGATATAACAACGCAGCAACCCATTCCAACAACAGCAAGACAATAACCACAAATTTACGCTAATTAAGATGACACTTCAAGGAATCGAATGAAACAGTACATATGGTCGATGAAAACTAGCAAGATATGCGAAATACATGAGCTATGTTTAAAAAACCGACCTTAACAACTACAACAGCACAACTACATGACGATGGTTTGACAACGGCAATAAACAATTTCACAAGCATCTGCAATATTCAGTTCCACGGTAAACATTACCGTTTGAAATAACTTTATAACATCAACTGCAGCATCCACCAATGAAATACAAAAACAAGCAAACACATCATCAATATAACCAACATTATAAACAATTTAAAAAAGAAGAACAATAACATAACTGCAACATTGGCTTCCAAAACGCCAGAAATATGTAAACATACAAATAAAATGCTGGCCGGCTGCCACTGGTGTCCCGAGCGGTCACTAACGAGCCCACACATCCACGCCAGTAAACTACCTCAACAAAAGCCATCACAACAGTGCCTCCCCCCTCCCCCCCACAACAAGAACCACCATAACGATAACTACTTTTTACCACTTCAGCTGCACGACACTACTGCAGCATACTCCAGCAGAAAATGCAAATGCAATACCAGGACAGCACCCACAACACCATCTGACCCCAACGACTGATACAATAATGAAAACTAACCCAACATCCACTACAATAATTCACCCACAATAGCCACTACAACAGAGCCTAGCCCATACAGCCACCATAACATACGCCCACACCTGCCACTACAACAATGATCAACCTAACAACACCATAATACTATGTCCACAACAACCGTTACCCTATAAACTAGCCAACAACTACACTACAACAATGCGCCCACAATAGCCACTACAACAATGACTACCCTAACAATAGCCACCACAACAAAAACAAACCACCACCACCGCAACACACGGGTAATTGGTCACCTATTGTTCTGGTACTTAATCGACATATCACAGAGATTTATTGAGTTTTAATTACAGAGACAATGAATCCCGGAGCCGGTGGACCGTTAAACGCTTGCACGGCCACCCACCCCCGTTAACAACCTCAGACAGCCAACTGACTGACCTTCCTCTTCAGTCGACTGGTCTGCAATCGCTGCCCACTGAATCCATTCAACCCGACCATGAAATAATTTCTGGACGTCCGATGACTGTTCAGAGAATCTGTCTCAAGGATGATAGAAAGGAGTCTCGTAACTTGAGTGCAGTGGTGCCATATCGAGACATTATCCCTAATGAGAGGGAGAGATGAGAATACTGGCGAGAATTGTAAGGAAACAATATAATGTCATTAAAAACATCCACCACATTTAACACGTTCAAAAGACGAAAGATCAGCCGCGAAAGATATTGAGGAAAAACTCGTTTCTGTGAAACTACACTCAAGATTTCAAGTAAAGGCAACAAACTATCGGGCTAAAACGGCCAAGTCTGCAAGGTTTCTTCGAAATTTGCACCCTTTTATATTGTGGTGAGAGCAGAATATTGCTCCGGCAGACCCGGGGGCAGACTACGGTAGAGTGGGCAAGAACAAGGCGGTAGCGGCAGATCGCTGAACCCCTGCGTCGCCGACAATTATCGTACTCCGCGAGTGTCGTACCTCCAGAGGTATTAGTTATCGTACTCAGGCGGCCGAGTCATTACATATATTCGCTTTAATTCTATTTTTGCAGTGCGAGTTTGACGTGACGTGTATGGTAAGCATTCTGGCTTGATCATTATTTCATAGTTTATTCCTAATAAGTTCAACAACATACGCACATTACAAGGGATTCGGTCACAGTTCTGTGAAAAAGAGATTTATGACCGTACTATTAGTGGCACATGATTCCACTCAAATAGCTTAATTGCTCTGATTTAAGGATATAGTTATCGTACATCTGGGTGATCATCGTATGAGAGGCGTGTTTATCGTACTCTTACACAACAGGTTCAGGGTTTATGATATCGTAAAAGTTACAGATCAATAGAGAGTGAAGCTGTACGAGAATAGCAGGCCAGGTTATAATTGGTCACACAGCCTTCAGCACCCACGGTCTGGAGATGACTGCCAGCGATCCCTGCTTGGTTTAATTACATTCAAAGGTTGGTCCGTCTGGTGCTAGTCAGACCTGTACCGAACTTTAATATTTGTAGCACCGGAATACACTGAGGCCATTACGGATACAATTTATTCGTTATATATTCATCTGGATTTATGTCAATAATGGTGTGTGTTTGTTTGTGTGTGTGTGTGTGTGTGTGTGGGGGGGGGGGGATATCCTTTGACCTCGACCATAATGGTCAAGTTAAAAGCCAATGACATTAGGATATAGGGTACAGTTACGGTGCAATGATGAGGGTTTCAGCCGTGAAAATGAGAGCCTAACGAAGCAGCAGAGTATTGTGAACACAAAATGATCCACATTAACTTGATGAAGGTGAGGGCATTGTGGGGATATGCCGAGCTTAAACATAGCTTCGTGAAGATAAGGCTTTTGAGAAGATGAGGGTGAAGAAGAGGAGTGAAAAAAAAAAAAGACTTTATTCAAACAAGTTCAAGACTGGCCGGCCGCAGGCTGGCTGTTAAACGCAGTTTAGTCAAGGTCTATGATCTGTGGGCTACGTGGAAAGATATTATTCTATCGTGGAATTTCGTGGGCAGGAGGTACAGACAAATTATAGGAAGGTATAATGTAGCGAACATAAGGATGTCGTGAAGACAAGGTGGTAGTGGCAAATGAAAGATGTAATTTGTATAGTTTGAACTGTTGAAAAATGGTTACGTCCCAGTTTGTCCCCGGCATTATGTGGGGTACACGGATAAAAATAGTTTTTTTGTGTTAATTTCGTGAACTGTGGCTGAAATACAGCCAAATAATGGCTCCGTAAAAGAACTCATTTGTCTCTAATGACCTTGCCACCCGTGCATAATAGTAGAAATTCTTCATATCCCAATTTATCCTGTGTCATTATGTATGAGGTGTGTGGAAAGATATCTGAAAACATTGCTTCATCTCAAGTGATTACAGCCATAACGAACAGCAGCCCATTATTTACAATACTGGGAATTTTTCTTCACTGACCCCAATGAAACTCTCTCAAGGACCTACCTATCTTGGCCCCGATGGAACTTTTTAGAGGACTTATATAGAAACTTGGACGTAATGAAACTCTTTAAAGGACATATATAGAAACTATCAAAGGGGTCTGAACACAGCGAATCAAATATATGTCTACCAAGTTTCAAGTTAATTGGTCCAGAGATGAAGGAATGGCTCTTTGTTATAGACTTTTGGAAAAAAACAGAAAATAATGTTAAAAGGCATGAAAGATGTAGAATCAAGAATAAGAAAAAACATCAAAATCCTACCCTTCTCCTTATGAAGGAAGACATAATTAGCAATCCATTACAATAACCAAAGCTGAGCGATTGCTCTGGCAATGACGACGCTGGGGATGGTAGACTTGTGGAAGCAAGAGTGAGTGATGTAGTAGTTGAAGGTATGATTAGTGGGCATGAGGTACCCAAGGTGAGTGAAATAGGGGAACAGCTGGTAGAGCTGTGTGCTGACAAGTTACTGATGATTGGGAATACCAGGTTGAAAGAAAAACAATTGCACACGTAAATCTACTTGGGAGAATGAGGCTGGGGGTCAACGGGGGTTACTAGGTTATGCAAAGGGGAGAGGTTACTGAATATGGACGTGCTGAGAGGGGCAGCAGGTGGAATATTTGATCACTTCCTGGTGGAACTGAACGAAATTTACCAGACGATTTTAGAAGACGAGATGACGTTTGGGAAAGGACAGAAGAGATGAGGGTGAGTCAGTAAGGAAAAACAAACCTGCATGCATATATACAAAGAGGCACTGAGTGATCAGTGGCATTATGGAAAAAGGGGTGTGGCTGGGGAGTGAGAGGAAGTGATCACATGATGTGTGGGAGACGTGTGTTGTTCTCGGAAGGTGGAATGTGAGCGCGTGAGGAGACGGTACTGAACGGTGAGATGAGGAAGAGGATGGGAAAGTGGTAATGGACACAGAAGAGGTGAAGACGAGATGCAGTGCGTATTGTGAAGGTCTCTTAAATGTGTCACATGATAATGATGACGGATGTGGTGTTAGGACGAGATGGTTTACCAAGTGAGACAGGCATAGAGGCTTAGTGAAAAGAGAAGAGGTAGAGAAAGAATTGCGTAATATGATGTGTGCGGCAAAGCGGCACGAGTGGAAGTAAACGCAACTGAATTTCTCAAGAAAGGGGTTGATAATGCTGTTGGCTGGCTGGTCGAAGGTTGGGCGCCTTAGGACTAGCAGAATGCATGTATAGTGCTAATATATATATAGGCCAGGAGGATAAATGTGAATGCTCGAATTCCAGATTTATATCTGGTGTATGGGAGAGTGGTGACGCAGAGGGTGGTGGTATGCACGGGGCACCAGACTGGGGAGGAACAATGTGACTACAGATGTGTGGAGCAGGTGTTTGCTTTGAGGGTTTTTCTATGAAAAATACTTGAAGAGATTTTCATCTAGCATTTACAGATCTGGATAAAGAGTATGATATAACTGACAGAGATGCTTGAGGATGTTATGAATGTATTGTGTGGGAGAAAAGTTACTAAGCAAAGAGTTTTTCCCAGAGGGTAAGGCGTGTGTGCATGTTGACAGGCAGAAGGGCGAGAGGGTTCCGGGTTAAGATGGGTCTGCGTCAAGGATGAGTGATGTCATCAGAGTTGATTGATCTGTTCACAGACGGTGTGGTGAAGGAGGCGAATGCGATACCCTTGCAGCGAAGGACGGGTCTACTGTTTGCTGCAAGTGAAGAGGTCTGAAAGGTATATCAGTTGTTACTTGTAGATGACACGGTTCTGGTGGCAGTTTGGGAATAGGTGTGAAAGGAGGGAGATGAGAGTTACTACGATCATAAGTACGATAATAAAGTAGAGCGAGGAGGAGGGGAATGGGATGGGCCTTGAGGAGAAGTGACTTAGGCGCCTAGCAGTGCAAATGGCAACACAGTCAACCATGGGAGCTGAAGTGGATCATGGATGCATTCAGGAATGTGTAGAAGGATAGTTCAATGCCTGAGGAGGCAAATGTCTGAAGATATTGTTGTCCCGACGGTGTTGTATGGGATGCGAGTCTTGCGCACTGAATGGAAATGAATGGAAGAGGGTGTACTTGTTGGAAATGAAATTACTGAGGACAATATGTGGTGTGAGGCAGGTTGGACAGATAAAAATAGAATAAAACTTAAAGTGTAAGACTGAGGTGTGTTAGTAAGCGCAGTGTGAATGAGAAATAACTAGACTCTACTGAATGGTTGGGACATGTGGAGAGAAAGAGTGAAGAAAGATTAAGAAGGCGTGTGTGTGGTAGAAGTGGTAGGTGCTCGAGGGAGAGAGAAACCGAGAAAGAGGTGGAAGGATCGAGGAAAAGAGCTAGAATGAACTGCATCGGTGTGGTATACGGGGGGCGCCGTGCGTTCAAGTGGCTTTAGGGCACATGATGCGGACAAGGAAAACCCATGGGTTGGTCTGTGGGACTCGACTGAGGATGGTACATTCCAGTTTCGTTGTAATATACATGGCAGCTAAATTGGATCTGAGCAAATAGTGCCGTTGTTCGTCTGTTCCTGGCACTGCCTCACTCAGGCTGGAAACGGCGAATAATGATGTTGATACTTTTACTATTACTATTACGTCTCATAATAGTAATGATAATACAAAAGATTAAAACAATGATAATTATCACTCATTCGAACCATGGATATTATCGTTCTCTGTGAGCTTTACTGTTCAACAAATGTGATGTTTCCTTATTAGTAGTAACTATTTTCCATTTTCACAAGCAGCCGCTATTACGGGTGAGACGCCCTCATACGTCCACACTCGGCTGTACGCCCGTGTTGGGTACGACGTACTTGTGTGGCGACATCTAGCATCTTGCCCGCTGCTGCCGAGTCCACACAGGAAGTATTGCATCAGCTTTTGTCTCTAAGCTTTTGTTTTGTTTGCGCGAGAAAAACTACGTATCTAAATGTGGTGAGCGCCAGAAACAGATGCAAGTCTTACAGTCGGGTCCACAATGTGCGCGTGCGAAGCAGTAATTGCGATATAGACATTATTGTAGGCATTAAGATGCACTGAAGGACACTTGTCTCTATGTTAAAGCAAGGTAGAGCTCATCAATCATTTCCCTGCTGGGTTGTGAGTGTTACTGTGAAAAAGTTCGCTGTTATACGGTAATATGAATCAACCTCGGACGGCTTACTTCGACTTGCAAACAGTTATTCTACAACAGCGAGAGCCCACAGCCCAGTGTGAGAAAGAACATGAAGTGTGGGACAGATGAAAGCCAAGGTATCTAACGTTAGGACGGAGCACAGTACGTACGGTACAAGGAACTACGACCATATGGAAATGAAAGATCCAAGCGCAAGGCTGAGCCTAGTTGGAGTGAGTGTGACGCTCAAGCAGGTAGTAGGTAGCAGATGGGTGACACTATGACGAAGCACCAGCAGGAGGTATCCAACCTGACTTTCTGTAACAATGGATGCTCGACAACTTAGTCCAGCTACAGCACATATGTCTGACACCCTTGTTCATTAGGCAGACAAAGTGAGACATTACTCAGGGGAAGAAAAAGGGTTACAGTAGCTGTTAGCAACCCAGGAAAAGTGAAGGAAAAGCGATGGGAACAGGTATGACAACAGGCAAATGGTATATAGCTACTACGAAGCAGGAGTTACAGGTACAGTCTAAGCAGCAGGTAGATCATTTGGCTCAGCAGGAGGAACAGGGAGACAAGAATACACAGCGGCTCGATCAACAAAGGGTGAACCGACTCAAGCAGCGCTTGACCCGGCAAAGGGAGCAGGTGGGGCGACAAGAAGAGAATCTGGATCAGCGAAAGGAACCGGCAGGCTAGACCAAGCAGCGGCTAGACTGCATGAAAGATGAGGTGCAGGTTGATGCAACAGGTGTGACAGCGCGTGCAGGATTTGCCGCTGGCCAAACAACGTGGACCGAAGCTTAAGCCAAGGTAGGAGCCGGAGGGCTACGTCTAGGTTGGGGTGGAAAAGCACCAGGATGTCAGGTACGTGTAAAAGCCAGCAGGCAATCCTGTGGGAGGTAAAATGAATTCCAAGACGTCTGTATTTTTTTTTACTAGGATCCATCCATGCCTGAAGAGGAAGGGAGTACCATGAATGTCGGAAGGAGCAGAAGTTCTACGGGACGATGTTCTGAGAGGCATACTTGGTCCAGTTCGAGCTGCTGACAAGAGAGGAACTGCTGGACACCACAAGAAACCATCGCACAGCTGGCCAAGAGTGTGAAGTGGTCATCAGTGAAGATCCTGGGGCACCCCTCCGAGGAGGAGCGGCACCACTACGAGAACCTGACTGACATTCTGCAGAAACGTTACAGTGCCTCCCTCCAGGACCAGGTCTTCCGGGCGTAACTAAAAATATGGGTCAGAAAATAAGGAGAGGTTCAACAGAAGTAGACACAGGACCTGGAAGGAAAGGCACATAGGATGTACTCATTCCCACTTGCTAGCACGGCGACAAAGAGGGCTACTGAAAGCATGCCAGAGAGGTTAGGAAAGGAACGCGTCCATCCAACTAGGTAAAACGCAACCCAGTAGCGGTGGGATCGGGATCTGCGACCGTTTTAAACCTGCAACCAGATAGGCCATCTGCATAGCAACTTTAAACAGACGGCCAAGAACTCCACTTAAGCTAGACACAATAGCTGTCTGATCCCGCCGGCCAACGTTACCAATACCTAGCATAACCAATGGTTACATGTAGCGATACCTCGGCCAGTATCATCTGTGTGAAGGGCGAGATCAAGGTAAAGATTGCCCGATACTGGTGGTCACGGCGTCTAACCAGATATCACCGCGGCCGGATATACTAAAGGATCTTCCAACTGCACGCCGGAGAGGGTGCCAGGGAATATGCACCTGCCGGCCGACACGGTCGACATCTACCTCGTATCTCCGGCTGAGATGGAGGCTGGACTACTGGATCCTGAACAAGCGTCAGTGGGACATGGAGGAAATGAAAATGACCATCCGGAGTGAGAAGGTTCCTTTGGACTTTGCTAAGGACTTGACTGTAAGAATTTTGACCAGGAAGTTGGTGGTTATCTTTCCACTGTTTGAGAAAATAGTTAAGGCAGAGTAGAGACCCCACGGGGGTAAGGCAAGGTCTGATCGAGTGAAAATCAGGATGGAAACAGACAACGGACATAAGACACTTTTTTTTCTCTGCCTCATCCATGTATGGGTTGCTAGCAACAAACCCTAATCCCACACTTTTTTTATATCATACACAACACTCACGTATAAACTTAAATGACATACAGCACCCACCCACAACCTTACATTAAATACAGCACCACCTACAACCTTATATCACATACTGCAACTATCTAAACCATGCATCACATATAGCACCCACCTACAACCTTATATCACAACAACACCCGCCTACAACCTTACATCACATACATCTCCCACTTACAGCCTTACATCATATACAGATCCCATCTACAACCTTGCATTAGATACAGCACCACCTCCAACCTTACATCACGTGAATGCAGCACCCACCTGCAACCTTACAGCACATACAGCACCCACCTACATCCTTATATCACATAAAACACCCACATACAACCTTTCATCACATACAAAACCCATATACAGCATTACATCACATACAACACCCACCTACAACCTTACATCACATACAGCAACCACTTACAACGTTATATCACATACAACACCCACCTACAACCATACATCATAACAGCACCCACCTATAACCCTACATCAAGTGATTGCAGCACCCATCTACAACCTTACATCACATAGAACACCATCCTACAATCTTACATCACCCATATATAATCTTACATCATATATAGCATCTACCTACAGCCTTACAACACATACAGCACCCACCTTGCATCAAAAGCAACACCCACCTACAACCTTACACCACATACAGCAAGCACCTACAACTTTACATCACATACAACACCAACATATAACCTTACATCACATACAGCGCCCACCTATAACTTTACATCACATACAGCACCCACCCAAAACCTTACATCACATACAGCACCCATATACAATCTTACATCACGTACAACTTCAACCAACAACCTTACATCACATACAGCACCCACCTACAGCCTTACATCACATACAACACCCACCTACAACCTTACATCACATACAGCACCCACCTACAGCCTTACATAACATACAGCATTCACCTACAGTCTTACATCATATACAGCACCCACCTACAATCTTACATCACATAAAGCATCCACCTACAACCTTACATCACATACAGCTCCACCTACAACCTTACATCACATACAGCACCCACCTACACACTTACATCAAATACAGCACTCACCTACACATTTACATCACATACAACCCCCACCTACCTTACATCACATACAGCAACCATCTACAACCTTAAACCACATACAGCAACACCCACCTACAACCTTACATCACATACAGCACCCACCTACAACCTTATATCATATACAATGCCCTCTCTAACCTTACATCACATACAGCACCCAACCACAGCCTTACATTAAGTACAGCACCACCTACAACCTTACATCACATACAGCACCCACCTACAACCTTACATCACCTACAGCACCCACGTACAACCTTACATATCATACAGCACCCACTTATAACTTTACAACACATAGAGCATCCACCTACAACCTTACATCACATACAGCATCCACTTACAACCTTACATCACATACAGCACCCACCTACAACCTTACATCACATACAACACCCACCTACAACCTTACATCACATACAACACC
>JAUUDY010595681.1:0-10063 GCA_032361765.1 Panulirus inflatus | reverse complement strand
GTTGTCTTTTCCTAGCGCTACCTCGCACACATGCGGGGGGAGGGGGTTGTTATTTCATGTGTGGCGGGGTGGCGACGAGAATGAATAAGGGCAGACAATATGAATTATGTACATGGGTATATATGTATGACTGTGTGTGTATATTTATGTATACGCTGAGATGTATAGGTACATATGTGCGCGTGTGGACGTGTATGTATATACATGTATATGTGAGTGGGTTGGGCCATTCTTTCATCTGTTTCCTTGCGCTACCTAGCTCATGCAGGAGACAGTGACAAAAGTATAATAATAATAATAATCTTGTGAAAAGCAAACATTCCAAAGTGCACTGCCTCGCACATTAAGATCTGTCAGTATATCTGAGGAGTGCTTCCACACGTCACCGAATTTCCTGAGAAAAGATATAAAATTTCTGAGATTTCTTATTTCTTTTCTGCATAATCACCTACAAATTTCACATTGATCTAAAGAGGTTTTATTTTCTTAATGCAAATGTATGGCATCGGTCAAAGCATTATCAAAACCTTGATCCAAACCAGCAATACCATGAAGCTTCATTGCAGTCAGGCTTGTTAACTGCCAAGACGTAGTATATGAAAGCCTTTCATTATGTTTGCCAGGTGTAAATCTTCATTGAGCAAAACCCATGACAAGACTGTTTACCTTCACTGTGCATATGTGTATATCCTAAAATTCTACCGAAGTATACTTACAGTACACCACATCATTAAGAAACTAATGAAGATAGTGATTTGTAATAGTGTGGGAGGAAAAAGCAGGTAAGAAAATAGAAAGCCTGTAAAAGACATCCAGTCTACACTTGAACCACGAGAATTCAGAGCTATTGGGTAGTCCAGTCTCTTGGAGCAAAAGGATAGGTGATGGCATCACTGTGCCTGACTGACTGCTTGAACGTATATTCAAAACAAATGACTTACCACTACCACAGGTCAGTAGATAATAACAAGCTGAGAAAACTAGCAATACCACATCAATTAGATGGAGTTCTAAAAGATCCTAACTCCCTAAATATGGAGCCTCACAAAGCATATCAGCATAAATGAGAATCTTATCAATATATGCAGCAATACCTTAATACTCAAAACAATGGTATCTGATAAATTCTGGAGAGAAAATAGTAAATCTGCAGTCCTTAAAGTTCTGGTTTTAAAAAAAAATCACAGTGCATAACAGAAACTCCATAAGTTTCAGATCTGTGGGTTGCAACTACTCTAATAGTATTAAGTTTCATATACAGCATGTCCTTTACAACATATCCTGCTAATATCTCTGGGTAGACAACAAACAGACTCAACAAGAGAATTGTAATACTGCTCTGGGTATGAAAACCAAGAGATTATGAAGACTATGTAGACCTATTTTCAAATACTTACCAGGATGCACAAGCTGTCTGCAACACTGTATGGTAGGCATTATGGTGCAATTAGGAGGGGATAGATCACGTTCTCGGCAACACATTCCACGTGCCAAACAACGTTTGTCTTCACAGATAAGTTTATCTGCACAGGCATCAAGACCTGAAAAATGGAAATGCAGGAATGACTGAGAGGTAAGGAAAATGCAAGTTGAACTGCTTTGTTTATTAAGGTGATCCATCAAGCAAAACCAAAATCTTTATTCCCACCACCACTACAAGCAAAATGTTTCTACTGAATGCAATCCTGCATCATTCCCCTGGCAACTTCATTATCTTCAGCCACAATTCATTTTCTCACTGAATCTACCCATTTCTTGCACAATCCCACTATTTTTGTGCTTCCAACTGTATTACTTTAAATCTTCTAGTCCAACCTGCTATATGTTTTACATGACTTCAACATACATTTCATGGTCACTTGGACTGAATGGTCATTTGTTCACTTGGGAATAGTTTTCTAATAAAAACGTTCTCTTAACAGATTCTGAGATCATCCCTAACCTAAAAAGGGACACATCACACAGCATTTCAAGAACTAATGAAAAAGTTACTTACCACAAAGCTCCTGTACCTCATCGGAACCATCTGGGCAGTCTGGCTTACCATCACACTTGTAGCGAGGTGGAATACACTGACCACTGGCACATCTGAATGCATCAGATGAACAATGGGATACTCGAGCTCCTGCAATAATTAAAAAAATGCAATAACAATTTCTTAAGGGAGCGAGATTGAGTTAGGAAGGCAACTGTCTGGTGCTTATTGAGTTATTTCAATGTGTTTTGTATGTGTTAAATTTCATGGGCATGGGGTTGATTTGTGAGAAGAGGTTGCTGAAGTGTGAGGCAAGGGAAGGCTTTTATTTCTACTTGGGGGTTTTACCACTTCTGAAACCACACTAATCCTCCTCAATCTGATGCTCTGTACATGCCTTCACCCTCACAATCAATATCGCAAATAATTTTCCATGTATACTCAACAAACTTATGCCTATGTAGTTTAAACACTCACCTTTATCCTCTTTGCCTTTGTAAAATGACACTATACATGCATTCTGCCAATCCTCAGGCACTTCATGATCCATGCATACACTGAATATCCTTACCAATCAATCAACAACACATTCACCCTCTTTCTTAATAATTTCATTTCTGCAAGGCTTTACCATCTTTTTTCTCTTCATCAAACCACTCTCCCTGACTCTATCACTTAGCACAACACCTTGACCAAAACACCCTATATCTGCCACTCTATCATGAAACAAATTCAACAGTCCTTCAAAATACTACATCTCCTCCTCACTCTATCATTACAATATGATAAAAGGTCAGGACAAAAATAAAAAGATATGATTAGATCCTAATACTCACGGGGTATGACGATAACATACACTACACTCTTTACAGGTGCTATAAGCTCTGCTTCAACACCACAAGTGTAATTTCCTCCATCTGTCTCTTCTAAGTCAACAATTGTCATTCTGGTTCTTCCGGCAGTTTCATCTACATGAACTCTGTTTTCACTGTGACAGAAAATTATCATTACTATAAGGCATCCTGTCAATACATCTTTTCATAAAAGTAAATCCAATAACTCTTACACATCACTATGCACTTGTTCATCAACATAGGCAAGGTAGAAAAAATTAATAAAAACATCTTACAGCAAAGCTTTTAAAAAAATCAACATTTTTGGATGACTCCTTCAGAGCAGTAATGCAAAAATCAATACAGGCCCTAGAAACTGTGCTAAAACTACCTAACAGAATGACCACCTCCTCGACAGCCAACTACCAAGAACCCACTGGCTGTGTGTGAAATTTACGTGAAAACACAAACCACAGCACATACTGGCTAGCAAACGAGCATTCAATCCCAACTGGAAACTTACCAAGATGATGGCAACAAACCAACCAACTTTTCAGGTGTGTTCAGTGAGAGTTATGGCAAGTGTTTTGGTGAAAGTAGAAGTGATGAAAGCCTTTTGTATGTCAAAGAGTGGCAAGGAAGCTGGAGTGGGTGGGAATGAATTTGAATTTCTAAAAAAAGGAGAAGAATGTAATGCTGATTGGTCAGTTAAGAGTTCTAATGTATGTATGGTTCATGGTGAGGTGCCTAAAGACTGGCAGAATGCCATTACATGAAGGCAAGGAAATGAAAAGAGAAGGTTTGAATTACAGAGGCAAAATTCTGTTGAGTGTACCTTACAAACTGTATTCTCCTATGTGGTGAATGAAAGAGTAGTGGCATGCACAGAGCATTAGACTGTGGAGGAACTGTGCAGCTTCAGGAGTGGCAGAGATTGAGCACAGCAAGTATCTACTCTGAAGAGTTTGTGTGAGAAATGTTTAATTAAATAAAAGGATAAATATGATACATTCATGGATCTGGGGAAAGCATGGGACAAGATTGATAGATATGCTCTATGGAAAGTGTTAAAATATATGGTGAGGGACAAAAGTTATTTGAAGCAATGAAGAGCTTTTTCTTTTTACTGGGAGATTAAGGCATGTATGCGAGTAGAAATAGAGGAGGATGAGTGGTATTAGGTGAAAGCAAGTCGGTGGCAGGGGTGTCTGATGTCATCCTGGCTGTTTAATCTGTTAATGGATGTGTTGTTAAGGAAGTGAATGCAAGGAGCTAAGAGAAAGGGGTATGTCTGCAGTCTGTTGGGGGTGATGGGGACTGGAAGGTGAATCAATTGCTTTTGCTGATGACATTGCTATGGTGGCAGTCTCCAGTGAGACTCTGCAGAAGCTTGTCTCTGACTTTGGGAGAGTGTGTGAAAGGAGAAAAAGTGAAAGGAGAAAGCTGAAAATTAATGTGAATAAAAAAGAGGTTACTAAGTTTAGCAACATAGAGAGACAAACCAATTGGAGAGTTAGTTTGAATGGAGAGAATCTGGAGAAAGTAGAATGTTTTATCTACCTGGGAGTGGACATGGCAGCAGATGGAATCAAGGGAGCTAAAGTAAGCCAAAAGGTAGGTGACATAAGCTAAGGTCTTGGTTGCAACGAGTGTGTGGAAAGATACCACTCTGTGAGGGAGACAGGATGAATATGTTTGATGTTACAATAGTCTGAAGGTGTTGTAGAGTGGGCCCTAAGTGAAAAAATAAAAGCAGAAAAGGGTGAAGAAAAGGGTGAATGAGTTTGAAATTAAATGTACAAGGTCGTTATATATTGTCAAGGGTGCTGACTCACAAAGATATTATATGGTAAAAAAGAAGAGGGTGTGCTGAAATGGTCTGGACATATGGAGAGGGTGAGTGAGGACAGATTGACTAAGAAGGTACATATGTTGGAAGTGGTGGGCAAATGGAGGAGCATAAGGAAAAGGTGGAAAGGCCTGAACATGCAGGAAGGTTTGGGGCATGCATGGGATAGAGCAATATGGTATAAAAGGAGAGAAATGCCATCAATGGGCTGAACCATGGCATATGAAGTGGTCAGGGGAAATTTTATGTACCAAACAACAATTGGTAGTTAAGTTAATCACACGCTTAGTTGGCATTCACACGCAAATCACTGAAGTAACAATATTTGTACATATGCTAGGATAGAGAATTAAAAACATTTACCCACTGATCAAAAAAAATCCCCTGCCACCCAGAATTGTGGCAAGATAAATAAAATAATGCATAACATCATATCTTGACACATTCACACAAAAGATACCTGTCACCTTCCCTACCAATAATATATATACTGCATACAAAAATTCATATCATTCAATGATTTCCTTTATTGCAACATGGCTTCACTGCACGATGATGCACAAAATAAACTGTCGGCAGCTTCTGTAGAAACTAAATAAACATTTGTTACACCCTCAGAATCACTTGCAAGAAAGTTTTTGGTTCAACAACTAAAATATGAGGTCAATGGATACTTCAGAGGCACCTCTCCATTTCTTTGAAGTTCGTATGCACAATGAATGTGACATATTCAAAGTATTATTCAAACAGCTATAACAAACACACAGCTCTGTTCTTTCAATTTACTACCATGTCTCACCATGTGTAAGATTATACCTAAAAAAAACAAACTACTGGTTCTGTGGCAACTGTTTTAACAATGGATGACTGCTAGAATGCAAATACAACATTAAGCTGTAAATGTTGGGACACCAAAGTTGCTAAAGCAATGAATTTTTTTTGGCACTACAAATATGAATGTTCACCAAAATAACCTCCCATAGGGTAATCTTAATTCTAATGGGCTTCTTACTAGCAAACTGTATGCTCAGACATGGGAGACTGAAATGAAACCTTAAACAAGGTATGTTGAGAATGAACAATGTCATCAAGAAGGTGAAACCATTTGTCAGAGTCAACACCAAAGTATATTTACAATTCTGGTTTGTGATAGTTCTTAAGAGGTAGTGGTGTAACTACCACTTGTGTACAAACTAAAAATATAAAAGAAATGCTTCTAATATCAATAATAGTAACTTGAAAATGGATTTACCACATCGTATGGTAAAACCAGGCCTGAAGAGAACCAGAGGGCAATTGAAGTGCAAAGGATGAAGACAACTTTTTATAGGACTTTAATTTTAGGATAATGAATCAAACTTCTCAGTAGGACTGCATCATAAATATGAAACAAGTACCGCAAATGAATGAAACCACAGGATTGGAAAAATTTCTAATGAGAATCCTTTTACTTCAAAGGTAATGCTTCCAAAGACAATGGTAATGAAATTATTACAAATAATTCTTGAACATGTTATCATTTGCTGTTGCACCTTTATACACAAATAATATTTACTATAAAAATGTAAGTACTATAAAATTTAAGAAGGATTAAAGTTGTAACTGATTATATGGTAATTATCATACAAAACTCCTGAAATTAAGTGTATTTTAAGAGGTAAAAAGAGGAGTAGTAGTGTGTAAGTATCCAAAACAAATCAATCATAATAGGAAAAATGACTTCAAGGAAGATTGTCATTCTAAATGATAATCTACACCTTTCAATTCTTCAGTAACCCATCATTATCTGTCAAGAGCATACCTTTATCGGCAAATCTAAAATAACTGGTGCAATGTCCAACAAGGCAAAACTTACACTGGTAGGTATCATAATAAAGTGAAAAAAGAGAAGTCTTAGGTGGTATAAGCTACATTTCTTGATACATATATGGACAAATGAAATTTCTACATTATCTTCTTGGAGAAATCACGATCTCTGACAATGGATGAGGAGACTTACTCATTTGTTGGTATAACCCACGTGATCTTGAATTTGGAGTCTTCTTCTTGTTCATAATCAACAGTACAAATTAAAGTAAGGGTGTCCCCAACATACTTCTGAAGTGGCAAGTCATTGGGCTCCAAATTTACTCGTACACTGGAGGATGAATCTGCAAAGTAAAAGCATGGATAAAACAAAAACATCATTTACATATGTTATAAACACTCTAATTCTAAAATTCGTATAACAAAATAACAGTAAACTGAAATCATGAGGGGAATCTCAACATGTATTGCATAATATCTAAAAATGTAAGTTGTTAAGATTGAAAGTCTTTCTCTCCTACAAATTTGAATAAACCATTAGGATCCTTATAATCCCTGCCATCTGGTGATGGAACAGCCCATTAATCATCACTAAACTACTCCATTGGTGGCAGTAGCTATCTTACTCAATCATGGTTCCGCCCCTGGTCCAATCAGCAATATCATATTGTCAATGATACCATCATCTCACTCACTGTCAGGGTCATTATAGACCTGCTGCCATATGATTCTAGGATCATAAACATAAACCAGGAGGTGATAACCATCAAGAGAAAAAAAAAGTTTTGAAATAATGGAGGGCAAGACACAGATTGAAACAATAACCCAGAAAAATTCTTGCATGACTGCCAATGAGAGACAGTTTTTTCAATCATCAAAACTAAATTTCAGGGTCAAAAGATTCCACAAGCTTGAGAGCATTACAACATGAAGGAGGGGAGCCTACATTCTTGCCATATCACTGCAATGTACTACAAAGCTGAACATTTCCAAATAGTGTTCTAGATGATGCTAAAACACCACAGTCTGGGAATGAACCATTAAGGCAGAGTTTGCAAAAACCATAGCTTTGTCCCCCATGAGGCAGAAAGTGGGTCCATATGAGAGCATCAATGTATTCCAAGCTTTAGGTGCTTTATGTACTTCATTGCGATTACAAAAATACCAGCAGAGGACCAATCTATCTTATGAGGCAACTAGCACAACAGAGAAACTTTGGGATTAATTGATGTCAAAGCAGGCAATATACTCATGAAATGCACTGCCAGTAAGGTGCTTAAATATCAACAGATGACATAGTTAGCAACCATATGATTTCAGTAAGCAATGAATATAATATGAGCACATTTTTACCATCATTTCACCCAACAGGTGAGGTTATGTGCTCCTAAACATATAAAGAAACTCCAGACTAAAAATAACATAACTCAGTGCATCAATACTGAAGGCTCTTTCAATTCTGCTACCAGGAGGGCTGGAAGTACTGCTATTACGATCCTGCCCAATGGTAAGAGATTAGGGAAAATGTTAAACAACTGGGCATCTACCCTAAAAACTGAATTATATGCCATACTCATTGCTCACATGCTTGTTGAAATCACAACCACAAATCTGATTTCTCCATCCTCACTTCTTACCATAAATGCTCTGAGATCAGAATTTAACATTTTGGTCTCTGAAGCTGGAGACAGATCTATAAGCTTTACTTGTCATGGGATTCAAATCAAACTGTTACGCAATATCTCTAGTCTACGTCTCCAGGATTAGGATAAAGATGATGCTTTTGCCAACCCTGCTCCTGTTAAAGAAGCTGTTGAAAGTGACATTAGTTGTCAACTAGAGGTCTTAAAACTGCAATTAGGAAGGAACTAATATATCTCTTTAAAGCATACTAATGATTACAAATGGGTACTAGAAGAAACATATTACATCACAATGAAATGTGGGATGTACAACATGTTTGGGGAGGAAGTAAAAAGATCATCAGATTCTAGATTATAAGTACTAATGGCAATTTGACCTACATGGAGATGTTAATCATGTGAACTGTAAATTCTAAGGCTAAAGATATTTTCAAAAAACTAGAAAACTATGTCTTAGATTGTGAAAAAAGCAGAACCCTTTACAAATAGGTCCAAATAAACCGTGCAAGAAATGGATCATCTTATTATCTATAATAACACCTTGTTCTTAATAATAAGATGCCTGAAATTCTGAAACTGTAACCACATTTTGCATCTAGTCAACAATGCTGCTATAAGAAAGACTGTAAGATTATTTAATGAACCAACTTTGTGACAATCTATTTCATAATCATCTACCTGTTGAGGTCTGACAAAGATTACTGAGACCTCTGTACTCCTGCACTACCACTCCCAGGATGTGTATGAGGTGCACATAGGGCTAACCACTAACAGAAGCACAAGTCAACGTTGTTACCTATTTCACAATAACAAAACCAAATTTTCCTTTAAATTTATTTTATTACACTACTCCATGCAGTTCAACAATATATAACAGTTCATATCATGCACTGCAACTACAAGTATGTTTTCCAAGCACTAAACTGACATTGGAAAATATGAGCAGTTAATATTCATACCTAATAGCAATGTGGAAAAATTTTCGACAAATACAAAACACTTCTCACTCATCACATTCTTCTCACTGGACATATAACGTGCAGAAAAAAAAAAAAAATCTAAAGCTAGTTTTGAAGTATATCGAAGCTGGAATTTACATAAAATGTACAGTGTCAGTAAATTGTTTTTGTTATATTCCACTGACACAGTGTAAATTTCAGCTCATAAAGGTGTGTTGATTTTCTAAGTTCACTTTTCTACTATTTTTTCTCTTTTTTTAATTTGGCCACACAATCTCCTTATTTTCAAAGCTTAGCCTACTTCTGAGATATCAATTAATATAAGGTAAGAGATATGCTCCAAATTAAAACCTGCATGTCTATTAAAATTATACACTTCTTATTTAATCCATACCTTTCATATCATTAATGACCATGCATTTTAATAAACAAACACCCTCAAATTCCGGTTTTACCGATTAATCACTGCCTGAATTATTCAACAATTTTAACGTTAAATAAGGATAAAAAAAAAAATCAGTCGTTGATATGCAGTTGTGTTTATCTGGCGCTGTCACAGTTTAATGTCCTTTGTGTTTGTTTTGTATTCTGAAGTCAGTCAAAACACAATTCTCTAATTTATTCCATCTGGTCGCATCTCTGTTCCATCTGGTCGCATCGCAGAACATATTCGTACGCTTCTGAGACATGTAGACACAGCATTGTTTACATGTAGACACAGCATTGTTTACATGTAGATATAGCATTGTTTACTTCGTTTGAAAATTTCGAGCGAGCGCTCATTGTGTCATTGTTTTGCATAAACAACAAGGATAGGTAGGAGAGGGTGGAGGTGCAGGCTGGCGGTGTGGATGGATACCGTTGAAATGGGCTGACGAGTTGCTTGGGAATGGAGGAGGAGGAAGCTAGGGTGCGGTGGGTACTGGTGGAGTTTAGGGTGATGGAATTGCAAGAGTTTTGTGGTTCTGGTGGCCTGGGTGAGGATTGACAGAGAGAGA
>JAUUDY010595680.1:0-16529 GCA_032361765.1 Panulirus inflatus | reverse complement strand
GCTGTTCCAATGTTCTTTTCCTTCCAAATAATTAGACATTCTTCATTAACCGAATTCACGTCAAAAATTTGTGTTATGTGATGAAACACGAGCCAGATTATCCCAGCTTTCGTTTCTGTACCCTGTATATCATTGTCATATACGAGAATGACGAAGACAAGAGACTTTATTACAATTTTCTTTATATGTTCCTAAAGCATAGTACCACATACTACATATTATTTTTCAAACACTTTAGCTGTGATAAAAGACAATGAAGCTCCACTGTCCAAATGTACCCACCATGTTCTCTGATGACATCTCTTAAAATGTTGGCAATGACGTAAGAGATGTGCCAAGTCAGCATATATTGCATCGGTGTTCCGCTTATCTTCCAATGCGCCTCGACTCTTATCACGGTGATCAAGTTCGACAAGGTCATGCCCAACAGAGGACGTGATGCCAGAAGTATGATAGTGGCCTGATTTGGTTCAATTACCGATTTTACACATGGACAATCAACATAAACCACCTCATTTGGTTTTACCTACTGATTTTACACAGGGACAGCAAAGATGTACGACAGTGCGTGACATTTCTTCTTGCTTCTAACTTTACAGACAGCATAGACAAACAACTGCTATCTCAAGCCTCTAGCTGGTCTGACTGCTTAGATAAACAGCAGGTGGTGTCTTTTATGACTCTAGCTTGAATGACAGCCAACATCAACAGCAGGTTATATTTTCTATGCCTTCACCAAGACTGAGAGCCCCACGAATGCAGTGTGATACTCGCATTTCTCTAGCACAACAGAGAGCCTAAAGTAATCCTCGTGTAACATTTCCCCCAAGCCTCTGACTAGACTGCCTTGGCTAACAGCAGGCGATATCAACATCCTTCTAGCTTGACTGTCGGTCTAGATAAATTCTAGCATTCTTCTAGCTTGACTGACGGTCTAGATAAATTCTACGTGACATACCCAATCTCTAAATTGCTCTACAGCCTACGTCAACAGGTGACATCATCTATGCCACTTGCTTGAGTGACACCTAAAGTGAACAAGAAGTGACATTCCCTAAGCCTCTAGCTTAACTGAAAGCCTGGTCACTATATGCGACATCTCCAACGCCTCTAGCTTTACTGCTGCGTACCATCAGTATGTCTTAGTTTTAAATCACGCGAAATTGGTTTCTAATTTTAGAAACCTCTTCCTACATTACGGTATACATTCCACTTACTCATGCGTGTGTGGGGGGGCTTATCATCAAAACATGTATCAGTGTTTTCTCTCTAAACTTTGTTTATCAACGAGTTTATAGTGTTTATCTACAAGTGAGCTCTGTGCTCAACTATAGCATTTCTCTTGTTATGAGACCTTGCTATATCTTGATAATGATAATGAAGTCAACAGATAAAATGTGCTAGACAAAAATTACTCAAATTTCCCTTCTTTTCATTAAAAACAATCCTTATAGTTATATATAATTTCAATTCCATTCCAAATTACAAAAAGCAGATCATGAGCATATATTCACCCAAGGGAATCAATCTCATTGAACAGCAGTCTCTGCAAACTGACAAAAGGGCATGGATGCCTTTTCGTTTGGAAAGACATGACCCTGCTACCCTAACAGAGTGAAATCTGTTTAAATAAAGGGTAGCTTAAGAAAGACAAAAATTCCAAAGGAATTTCTTCAGAGAATTGACAAAGGTTTCCAAACGAAAGGGATAAGCATTTCAACCTTGAACCCTCTGCTAGATCTTCCAAGGTGCAGAAATCCTGCATTACATAAATACACTACTATGTACTACTCGCTCAGGTCCTAAATGAAAAAAAAAAAATACTTCTTAATTATTCTAATATGACCACTATAGTAGACTTGGTCTTGAAAATAAAAAATGACAAAAGAGCATGGGGAAAGAAGGGAAAGAAGAGGAAAGTATGGTAAAAGAAAAAGAATAGGTGAATAAATGAAAGGGTGAGATGATGGATATAGAAAGATGGGATGAAAAGGCCGTAGGGATCAGGCATAAGGAGTCACCACCTCCACTGGCCAAACTTGATGGATATGAAATCATGTAAAATGATGGGATAAGATGCTGGATATAGAAAGGAAGAAGGTATGGGAAAACCAGATATGAAATCAAGCAGCACTGCTCTGGGAATAGCAACAGACCAAACTCATATATTCCAGTTGACGGGCACCAAACCTTAGTCACAATAAGGCAAAAAAAGATGTTAACATGTATAAATGAGCAACTGTCATATACTTCTCACATATGGAGGATACAGTCTAAGGCTATTTCTTTATACGTATAACATGATAATACAGTGCCTTCACACTGTGTGAGTAAGCTGCTAGTTGTGCAACAAATACACATCAATTTTCATCCTATGCTACTGCAATACTTTCACTGGATGTAACTTGTGCCTAAGAGGGCATCCATAGGGTCTTAATCTATTAAGAATGCATCAAAGGCACTTCCTCTGGCCGTATATCAAGAACTACTGACATTTACCTATGTTTAATGAGTACAAATTTTTACAGCATAACGAGAAAGTTGGTATCCTGGTATCCCCAAAAACCTTAAGGTAAAATAATTATCATGACAACGGTTTATAATCAGGGATAAGCTGTTGAATTTTTATGGCCTTTCCTTTACCTCTTGTGGAAGGGCAACAGTGAAATGGTTAAGTTTTACCATGCCTTCTAGGTTGACCTATCATTCCAAAGACCTATCTAGCCATTTTGGAGAAGACTGCAGTTTGCTGTACTGAGAAGTTCTCCAAACAGTATATGCATGAGGATTTAAAAACCTACACAAAGATCACTGAATTTCTCCCTCTGTATTGGGGATTAATCAAAGAAAAAATGTATATATATTGCAATAATGCAAAGTATTCCAATATTGCAGAGGTAAAATGATATTTTTAACATAAGTTTTTGATGATGTAAACATACAATATCACAGAATGTTTTCCTCCAACTGGCCCCAAGTATCTTTTTATTCAGGTATATGGTGCAACAACACATTCATATTTCATACAATTTTCCACAAAATACGGTTCATTTTCCTTTTATTTCTCTTTTCTATTGCAATCCTAATTCTGATACCAGTATAGTCTTGTGCAAGGCAGGTGCGAGCTTTCCAGATGACCATTCACAAGGGAATAATGCAGTTAGTTTATTTCAAATTGCCTTTGATTCCCCAGTTGCATGAATCAGGTACCTATTTACAGATAAAAGAACTAATAGCTGAAGCTCTGAGATAGGAATGTGAAGGACTTGAAAGCATAGTAACTAAACACTAATTACTTTGCTATCACACCACAACCCTTTTTAAATTGTCAACATATCTCTTTTGTTTCTCTCATCTCTCACACTGTCAAATTAAATTACAATAAATACTTCCTCATAATTATACTCATCTTGCTACCAAAAACATGTACCTTACATACAATACACCATATGACACGCAAATACGGATGCTTCAGCCCATCTAACAACCCTCACCTGGTTATGTGAATGAATTTTCTCTTTAAATATGAATTCTACCATTAATGTGAGATATTCTGCTATCACCTGGATCACCAGTCAAAAGTTGTCCACATGCATCCTAGGGATTAAACAGCCAACTGAATTTAGGTATGAATATGTACTGTAATTCAAATTATCATAAAATATTTTGGTAAAGAGTCAACTTCACATATTATGTACACAGTGGGCAAAAGTATATATACTTTTGAGGCCAAGTGCATCAACCAATGAGAAGTCAGCACTCCATGGATTCATATTCGCACCATGTGATGGGTAAAAACACACTTTTCCATATTATGTATCCAACACATAATAAGGCAGAAATGCTACAGCATCCTTTCATGAAACATAAGCAACAGCCATCCACAATAAAGACCAGCTACAAACCCCACCCTCACTCACTTTGTCAGGCCATTCTGCATCTCCAGCAGCCAGCCCAGGTCATCCATTTGCACCCTGCTGTGTTCAGCCAATGTCAACTTCTATAGTGTCATTATCGTGTCATCACCAAAGCTATCCTGCATGACACCTTATCACACAAGCCGTGCTGTTGTCAATATTTCCTGACACTCCACCATGCTGGTTGGTGGAATTTTGTTAGTTAGTGATTCCAAAGGCCTACTCTATGGAAAATTCTCCAAATAAGCTATACTAAGCTTTCGCTCACTGCCATTGCTTGCCTCAGATCCAGTTAAGATTCAATCATGGCTTCCACTTACTGCCAATGCTTGTCTTGGATCTAAGATTCAATACATTTACTTGCTCCTTGTTTCATCAGTTTGTTAGAGATTGTATCATGCTAGGCACTGACATTCCAAGATCCAACATACTGATTGTCATCAAACCCTTAGTCATTCAAATGAGTGTTACTGGTTCATTAAGTTCAGCAGTGGTCATCACACTCTAACTTAATTAAATAAGGTAGATGATGTTTGTTAATTAAGCAATTCTACCAATGTGTCCCCTCTTATAGAACTTATCCCCAATTCTATCATTCATTAGTGTGCTACAGTTGATCAGTGTTATATTTTCTCGGTATGTTACAATACTGAGAGTCAAACTTTATCCGGTGTATTAGATTAAATCATCAGAAGATCTTCAAAGTTTTCTGGGTTCCTCTGTACATTCTGTATATAAGAATGTATAAAAAATCTAAGTATGCCTAAAAAGGGTATACCTTTTAGAGCAAAGCAAATGTTTTTAAAAAACCCTAAAGATGTATTCTTTGCTTAGACAGTTACACGCCTTTTCATGTATATTTCGATTTCTTCTCATACCATTTCCAATTAGTTTTTGAATTTCTTAGACCCTTAACACAAACACGTCAAAATATTCCATTGTACATGCATTTTTTAGGAGAATGCATGGAGTCTGTATGCTGTGTATCATTCCTGTAACTAAGTGTAGTAAACAGACAGTATAAACAGATGTTTAACAATATCTGCTTGTCATCTTCTACCATCTACAATGTAATACAGTGCTACTACTGTTCTTATACATTACACATTGACATAAAGCCCATCATGAATTTCTAGATTATGAATATTGGTAGCTATATAATATACATACTAGTTCATCTAAACATACATATCTAATTAGTACATGCTTATACAAAAAAAAACAAATCAATACAAAAGAAATGAATTCTATGAAAGTAGTTTCTAATACATTATTTACAGAGTAAAAATGAAAACTATTTGTTAAATAATATTAGCTATCTTGTTGCAGTCAATTTTTTTCAAACTCCTTAGCCATTTCCCACATTAGTGAGGCAATGCCTAAAGCAGCCAAAGAAATGGCACTTATTTAGTTACATTCACTAACTAGTTGTCAAGTATAATTCACAGAATCCTGAGCCCCTTTATTCACAGCCAAGCCCTACAGATCTTTCGTCAGTTTCCCCTAACCATTTCATGTGCTCTGGCTTAACCAAATGCCAGCACATTCCTCCCGATGTATCATTTCACTCCAATTTGCTCTATTCCATGCATGCCTTTGCATCACAATACCATTAATATTTCTCTTAGCCTGTTTATCATTCTGCCATTCCGATTCTATTCCAAATCAAGATGTATCAATACTTACCATTGGAAGATTTGAGGTCTCTGTGAATAATTCTCACAGGGGCTTGATTGTGGAGGTAGTTCATTCCGCGTGCAATCTGGATTGCCCAGTCTGTTAGCACAGAAGGGCCTATAGCTTTCCTCTGTTGAAGAACACGATTCAAGGAGCCTCCCCTAGCATATTCCATCACTAGACATAAGTTAGGCTCAACGAGACATACCCCCTTTAATGCAACAATGTTTTCATGTTTTAGGAGCCAAAACAGTTTAGCCTCTTGCCGTACATTTTCAATGGTGACACTGATATCCTCATCTGGATCCTGCCTTGCTGCCTTCACTGCTACTTCCAGGCCTCTCCATGTGCCTCGATACACCTTGCCAAAACCCCCTACCCCAATCACCTCTTCCAATTCCAGTTCATTGAAGTCAATTTCAACTGGTTCCACATCTTTAATGTTCTGGACTTCTGCCACAAAATTGGAGGGGAAGATGCCAACCTGAAAAATAATGAAAGTAAACTGTTACAAATCAGTGCATCAGATTAAATAGTTCAACTTACAGAATTAACAAAGGGAATAAAGTAAAGAATAAAGAATATGACATTAAGAGAAAACTATCACATTTATAATGAATGCTGTGTTAAATATTTATAAAAATGTACCAGCTTGTGTTTCATCAGAAATAGTGTTATATCTGTTGGGGACAAAATACATCAGTCTAAGTGAATGACAGAGCAATAATGCACTAGCAGCATTATCACACAAAATGAGGCACATCACCATCAGGGGATTGGGTTTACTTTTTGTATCCTCTCTTTTTCCCCATCTCACCCCTGACAATACTTTATTCATTTAAGCATCTAATGAACATTCAAAATAATACTGTGCTAACGAGTTAGTCTCTTGCATTGTAAAGGTGGAAAAAAAATTCTATCATTTATAACTTTATCTTATCTAAGGTATTTATATCAATAAGCCAACAGCCATAATATCTGTTTAATTCCACACATATAAAGTACTGTTACATCAGCAATTTAACATCTACAGTTTCAAGTTCTAACAGCAAAGGGAAGGTGGTATGCATTACAACTTTGTATGCACATATGAAAGAGGAAAGGTAATTACAGGAGGTATCCCTTACCTTCCCATTATATGAAGCTATGTCCTGGAAAACGGTAGGCGTTTGGAAATACTATAAGGTTCTCAGAAAGGTGCATGAATAGGTTCAGATGGGCGAGCAGGATTACTGGATTATGTGCTAACTAACAAGCAGGCAGAGTTAATATTTGCAAGTGATCAGGATAAGATATCAGAATCAATCTACTAAGGTTCACAAAAGATATATGACTTATACCTAGAAAATCATGTTAGAGTGATTATTTGGGATGCAAATGAGGACTTTGTCATAATTGCATCTTGGTAAAAGGAAAAATATTCATGATGTTCCTGATGCACTTTTATAAAACCTAAGCTTAGGCTCTCAAGGTAACATATGTAAGAGCTACAGAGGTTCAAAAACATGAATAAGGCTACAATTATGAATGATAGCTTATGAAGGAAGAAGAAAAACTCATCAAGTGCCAACACTAAAGTGTAAAAGATTCAGGAGAAACAAGAGGACCAGCTTCATATTCTACTTGGGTTATAATTATGTTAGCAGGACTATTTCTCCAAATTGTGAAATGCTACAACTAGACAGCATTAGAAAAAGTTAGGGAAAAATCAAATAATAAGGATGTGTCAAAACACATATAGCAGCACTGTTGTGGAATGACAAAGTAAAGAAGTAGTAAATGATTAAAGTACTGAAAACCTTACAGAACTTAAAAGAATTATGAGGTAAAGGGATGGGACTCCAGTAATAGAAAACTCCTGACCTATATACACAAATGGGTAATAAAACAAAAAATATAGCCTGAGTGACACAAAAGGAAACACACAACCACTATGCTGTGATAGTGGGAAGAATAACATTGTGATTATGAGGCTAATTATACAATGTTTCTGGAGGAACTTAACACCTACATATGAGGAAAGGATATCAAGGGGGACCCAAAACCATCTTCTAGTTCTTAGGGATTACTACTGAGATATCAGAGGTGACCAAATCTTTGAAATTATGTTCACTGGGGATTAGGGAGACAGAATACTGCCAACGTCATGCCACTGAAAGCAACAATGGGTGTGAGCAGAGGGCAGGAAATCTTCCCCTCCAGTAAAAATTTCCAAAAGAGGGAAACAAAGGGAGGAGCTAAGTGAAAATGTTTTTCCCTCTAAGGCTCATTAATCTGCTTTTAACACAACCTCACCTATGTGGGAAATAGCAGATACATATGAAAGAAAAAAAAGAATAACATGTCTAATACTCAAGTTCCTAGCCCATGAAGACTCCTGTATAATATAAACAACCAAAAACAAGATGCTTGAGGCAGAAAAATGCAAGATATTAAAGGATAAAAGTAATCTTTATATGTTTACAAACCTTCCCATTGATCTTCCCAGTCCACCAGCCCTCATCGCCCGAGATCTTGACATCCTGGCTGAGAACTTCAATGATCTCTCCATGCCGTAAGCTGAGTTCATCATCTCCCTGTGCCTCGTAGTCATAGAGGGTTGTACACACAGTTGTCTGATTTTGACTTGCATGCTCCACCGATGCCTGAGCAAGAAAAGGGGAATGATCAAACTATGGACCAAATGTTAAAATAAAAATTATTATCATATCCAAATTTGATATCAATAATGAAGGAAACATTTAACATATGTTAGGGGCCTACACTTGATCTACTGTTAATGGCTGATGTAAAAAATTAAGGGAAGGACCACCATAAGATAAATTATGAATTAAAAGGACAGCTTCCTTAATGGTTTACCTGACCTGCCAGAATGCACAAAATATAGTGACCAAAAATGACATGAAGCATCAAGACATCTATTAGACCAAGCCCGTGCCAAGGATGCTTGGTTATAGAGTGAGCTGAAGGAGCAGAAAACACTCTCCAATATAAGCAAAAAGTACTTACAAAATAAGCACAACGAAGTGTATCTGATCAGCCAGGTTGTAGTGGGTATGCATGCTAATGCTCCAAACAGCTTGACTGATCAGAGGAGGAACAGCACAGCTTGTTACCAGAGTAAGCTATCTAAATAAAGAGAATTGGTACTACAAACACTACCTATCTAAAATTTTCTCCTTTTTTTATGGAAACTGTACATGTACAGAATATTGAAATACATGTTAGTGAAAAAAAATAATTTAATATTTCATTTTATAACTGAGCAATCAAAGTCACTCTACCCAATGGAAAACTATTTAGGGCATCATTGGAAACATATATGTGACAGTTTGATTGAAAAATAATGATAATCTGGTGAGCGTAACTACAGCAAAAAGATAAAAAGGAAGCTACTCAGAGTGAGAAAGTTTGGATCATACTTTGAGTACCATACTGGTAATATAACTAACAATCAAATACTTCATTATTCTAATTCTAATATCAAATACTTGATTATTCTAATTTTAATTATTAACAACAACAATGCAGCTTTCACAAAATTCTCATCCCAAGGAATCAAATAAAATTTCTGCAGTTTACAGGCATAATGCTGGTTGAATCAAATATGATCACATGGGCCTGCAGCCCACAGCTTTCAACAACTTAGTTGATGGAGGGAAAAATATTATGAGTGCTTGGGACCTGAACATGCAGGAGTGAAAGGTTTGCATGATATACAGTAAATTGGAGCTACACGATATGCAGGAAGTGACATGCCATCAGTGGACTGAAAAAGGGCATATGAAGCAGCCCAAGAAAACCATGGAGAAGGCTGTGGGGCCTAGCTGCCAATAATGGGCTAGAAACTGGACGTGGACATAAAAAGCCTTTCTTCATCTGCTTCTTGCACTACCTCGCTAATGTAGGAAATGGCGAGGCAAAAAAAAAATTATGGTTAAAAAGATCAACATGTAAATATCACATGCTGAAATGGATAAACCATTTGGAAGGCTTGACAAACCATTCACTTCACCCCATCTTACTCCACCACCACCACCAACCTCAAACCCACATCAACAGCATTTTCAGGAAAATATGGCAAAAGTTTCAGAATCAGAGTCTAACTTCCACTTTTGCATATGGTGCAAAAGTCATATGTAAAGTGAAAAGTCAGTAGGAATGCATTAGATTACAAGAAGACCTAAAACAGACTCAAAAATTTGTCAAATGCATGGTTGATGAAATTCAACCCATGCAAATGTAAAGTAATAAGGATGAAACAAAGTGAACGAGGGCCTCAATATGATGATCTACCTGGAAATAAGCTTTAGGATTGTGCATACGAGGACTTGGAAGCAGACATTATCCTAAATGAGACCGTAATTAAGGAGACAAAACTGTTTGTTGGCAATAGCTTTCAAGTATAAGGATAAGGAAATAATTTGCAAGCCACTCATACCCTAGAAAAGACCAAAACTAGAATATGCTTCACAAGTTTGGTCAACACACCAAAAGAAGCACAATGAGCTAACAGAGATGACACAGAGAAGGGCAAGAATTACTAGACTTAAGAGTAGAGCTAAATTACATGGAAAGGGTTAAGGCTTTAAATCTGACCATCTTGGAATGGAGTGGTGACTTGATCACAACCTCTAAGATTTTAAACAGATTAATGATATGGGCTGAACAGTTCTTCATGGGATATAAGGTCAGAGGAACCAAAGGATATAACATGAAAGTACCTGAGCAACTTGTTAAAAAAGATGTAAAGAAGTAATTCTACAGCACGAGCGTTGGATAAATGGAACAGAATGACTAATGACGTAGCTAAAGCAGACAGCATGCATAAATTTCAGATGCATGATAGCAGAAATTTGTTCAAAAGACAAGGCCCCACAAGTGTAAAACTCCCTCACTGTACAGTGCAAATAATTACAAATAGGTAATTAATTACATAATGACAGTGACAGTGTGATATACTGATGGTAAGCTGTTTCAGGTATAGTCTATACATAAGAATTAGATTGGGGGAATATTTAGTCTGGAATGTAAACCCTCCTGATAACACGTTTCACTTATCCATATAACATTGTTAGTGAAAACACAGAATACAACAAAGCACTGTAAATGTAACACTGTCGTACTGTATGTGCTTGGGAAATTCTAGAAAGTATGGTCCCCAGCTTTCAATCAAAAATGATATCTTGTCAGCATGACAGGCATGGAAGACTGTAAAATGTTACCCATAAAAATAAAAGATGCAATTACAATTAACAAAAGACTGGAGCACAAGACTATTCAACACATTGCCTACACCCATTAGAAATAGTATGGGATACAGAATGGAGAAATTCAAGAAGGATCTGAATAAGTATTCACAGAGCATACCAAACCAGCAAGGCTATGGTAGTTACATAAGCTTGCAGGTTGTGGTTTCCAACAGCTAGATTGACCATGGACCCAAAGCAGCAGTTTAGGTCCAGCACAAGCTGTGGACTACTCCAAGTAAATTCCAGCCTCTACTACCACAAGCTCAACAATCACTACATTATACTGCTATTGTAATGACAATGGAACATTAAAAGAAAATGACATGTTTTTATTAACTTATCTTGGAGTTACATGATGGATCAGAGCTAAATCTACATGCATGTGTACATTAACAAATTCTAATCCTTCTTTGCTTACTATGCAATCCCACCATGGTAGACAGATTTGAAAATATAATGCAGTTGGAGGCAGAAAGGTTCCAAGAGGAAAAAGCAAAAGCATGCACTACCACACCCTACTTTACAATCAATGAGTTTGCAGGAGTGTTTGGCAACTTAGGTAAGGATGTGGGCTCCTTAATGATAATGGTGCCATCTGCGAACTGTTGTTCCATGAATATTCCATATCTAACCCATTCATTGTGGTTAGGTCATAAAATTTGGAAGATGGATAAATAACTTTTTAATGAACAGACTGCAACATGTAGTTGTTAACCATGCTATCTCCAATGCCTCCACATTAAAAAGCTCAGTCCCTCAAAGAACTGTACTTGCACCCCTCCCGTTCTCAAATCTTATATATGCTGATGCAAGCATGAACCACAGTTTCATGTCATCCTTTGCACATGATACAAGAATATGTAAATCATATTAACATATGAAGCTGAAAGTCTGCAAAGGACAAACAAAGTTTTTCACTGGATCACCAAGGGCAACATGCTTTTCACAGAGAATAAGATTCAACTTCAATATAGTAAAATGAAGAAATAAAAAAACTACAGATTACTCAATAAATACAATTGCTACCATAAACCAGGTGAATAATGTAAAAGATCTTGGAGTAATAATATCTAACGACCAACCTTCAGCATATAAAACAACAATTACCTTCACCAGATGGACGATGGGCTGGATCCTGAGAACTCTCAGGACAAGAAAAAAGGATGATACTATTCAAGGGGCTAAATCTTTCAAAAATTTAACATCACTGTGTTCTAACTGTCCTACAAGGAAGATGAAATTACAGAATTAAAAGGTGTCCAGATATCTTTCATGTCCAATAGTAACATGGTAAAGGAACTAACTTATTGGAAATGACTGATATCTCCAAGATCAAACTCCCTGGAGTGCAGATGAGAGGTGTATCATTATCTACCCCTAGAAAATCCTAGAAGGCATGGATATCCACTTACACTTTGAAGTATGATGCAAGGAATGGAAAACTTTATAAAGAAATCCAAAGCTGTGATCTATCCATCTATGATGCCTGTTCCCTTTGGGAACTCCCTCAGGGGATGGCTACGGCAAAAGTCTCCATGTAACTGGTAAACTCAAGTGCTAATTCTTACCCTTTAGTGCCACATCCTTAGTAGGCCAATGCCAAGGGGCAACTCTAGTGCAGTGTTTTATATGCTCCTACCTAATGTACTACATGTGCCTGGCTGTGAAGGTTATGTGAGCCTGCAGTTTCCAACATCTTGGTTGACCATCAACCCAACCCAACAGCCTGGAAGGGGTACAAGACCCCTAAGGACTTTACCACATATTCAGGTATTCACCTGGTATGTCTCTATTTCATTTTGTTTTCACTGCCGGTATGTCAAACAAAATCAAATTTCTTGAATCGGCCACCTCTGCCTTGAGGCAGAATCTATGGACATTAATACATCCTACATAATGTTACGAAATGTTACAGCCTAATTTTTTTCAAACAGTCAGACAAACGGTACATGTAAAGGAGTCCTGCTTTATCCTAACGAGTTACCATACAGTATGTTATTTCTAGGTTCTAATTTAAATAAGAGACTCTTCAGCATGAGGTTGTACACAGCTGCTGCCTAGAGGAGTAGCTACTGACATCCATAATTTTAAATGTCTATGTCATTCCTAGAACCATATGCCTTCATTGTCAAGACTGCATATCTTGCTTAGTAATTACCTATTTGCACTGAATGGATAAAGAGTTTTCCACTCATGAGGCCCCATTAAGCATTTTCTGTCATACAGTATTTAAAATCTGTGTGCTGGCTGCATCTACCATGTCTTCAAACTTTCTCACCAAACTTTTCTCCCTTTACCCATTTAAGGCCCGGCATCAATGAGGACTATTACAGTACAACTTTACCATCAATGAGCGGAGTTTCTGTCATAAAGAGTCAGTATCACTTAGACCAAATTCACTTTGCTTGTTGATGATGGGTCTTCATTTAATGACTCTACAGTAAATCCCTTCAGATATATTTGGTGCCTTCCTCAGTGAAGAACATTTATATAATACTCTCTTGTTTAGAACAGCACAGCTTCCTCAAATGTTGATATTGATTCATACAGAATATATAAGTTACACGGAAAAGACAATAATCAATTATTTTTATATATACCAAGCATACTGTTACTTCCCTTAAATAAGATGCTACGATTGGTATTTCAAGACTGAAGCAGTCTGGCAGACCACAACAGTCTGATATGCCATATACATCTTTAAAAATGATGTTCTGTGTGAATATATAACCAGGCCCACCTCCTGTTCTCACCAGTGTGTCCATCTCACTCTCATTAGCACTGTACATTCCACTTCACTCTCTTATTTATATAAATCAGATGTTTTCTGACTTATCTGATAAACTTACCCAGCACTCTCCTCATTCTGAGGACATCAAAAATTTTTGCAGTATATGGGTGGTATGATTGCAACGTGCACCAAGAGGTGGGCAAGCAGGACAGGGCAGGTTTGAGATACACCAGCGTTGTGAACAAGCATCAAAGGTTCAAGTCCCTCAGAAAGACACACACATCCCCTTTGCTTACTAGATGGTTACTACACCATCCAAGCCATTGACTGACTGGTTATTTGGGCTTCAGGCCTATCACCTACTAAGGTCAATATTGCCATCAATGTAATGTTTTTAGCATAATGTGGATAATCTTTAATGCCTTCATCAGTGTTAAATACAATTCTAAGACCATATATGCTGGGACAACAAGTTTGGCTCCTCTTATCCACACTGTTTCGATTACTTTTATGACTTGTTTCAATTACTTTTGCATTACAACCACACTTTCCCTGATCTTCACAGCATGTCCATCATCATACTTAGAATAAAAACTTCAAATCACATTATGCCAGTCTTTTGTTTTCCTGGGAGAACACATGACCAAAATCAATATTCCAAAATTAGAATCCAGTGATAGAACTTTTGTTGATATTTGTTTAATACATCTCTCTAATTCCCAGTCTTCTAGACTCTACTCATTCTGGTGACTCAGCACCTGCCACACATCAGGACATATATAGCTATGTCTATACAACCCATCAACCCTAAGGGGTAAGTCTTTGGGCAGGTTATCATACCAACATTGGTAATGTCAAACCAACAAATGATTATTTTCCCCCACCAATATAATCTAGATAACTACATAATCACTGTAAATCCTCAAGCAGGGAAACTTTTTGGGTGGCATCTATAAATTTCAACCATCTTCCAAAAAAAAATATATTTCAAAATGAAGTCCTTAAAGTCTTTACACCCTTAACATGCAAGAATAGAGAAATTAACTGAAAATCCATAACAATCAGGTTTAAACTATGGCTGACGTAAGAGCACAGCCATGTCAGATTTTGAACAGACCTGGGCACTTGAAGAGGACGAGGTGTGCTGGGAGGCACCAGAGGATTTGGAGCAGCCATAGTCATCGCCATTCTCCAGAGCCGCTGCCTTCTTCCGCTTGGTCTCCATGGGGCCCGGCGGCTCTACTGGAGACATGGGTCTTGAGCGGTGATGGATGGTGGTCCCCCGGCCTCCCCCGCACGCATTCCCCACTTCCCACCCATTAGGGGGTCAAGCACTGCTACTTCGAAGGAAATGGACGAATTCACATGCAATTCTAGTCTCGTGTGCAGCCTCTGTAACAGGCTGCTATCGGCCCGTGCTGCTCAAAGGTATAGGACACAGGCTGGGCATGAGCTTTGGGCCAAATTTTGCATGGCAGAAGGTAATATGCTGGCTGGGATGCTACAGAAGTGCCGGAACCAATTAGCCCCACTTCTAGCCAAGCCCCACACCAGGCTGGGCAAGGCAGGACCACTTCGACTTCTCACTCATTTAACAACGAGCTTTGCCTCACTGCACCAACACAAAGGCTTGCGTCACCTTTTCACTGACGATTTTTGACCATTTCCAAACTCACCGATTTGCTAGCGGTATGTTGAGCGAAGCAGCATCATGACATCAGATGGTACATTAACCTAAGCTCCCACCTACACAAACCACCTGACTTTTACCCTTCTCTGCTTCATCTTAGTATACGATATTCACCGCTTGTAATTCCCATGCACTACACTTTTCAATCACCAAGCATCACTCATCTAATACGTAATACACCGAACATATGCCTTATGCACAACAAATATCTGGTAAGGGCGTCATAGGTGTGGAATCAATAAGTTAGGAGAGAAAGCCGCCGTCACGTCATCCCACCACAACATCCACAGCTCGACTACGGCCATTTTCTTCAACAATGACCTTCGCTGCCAACCCAGGTCTGCCAACTTATCCAAGCTCACCAGGGTCGCACAGTTCCCTTTTTTTTAAGGTTCATTTATCCTCTAAATTGCAGTGATTTTCCACTAATCATATACGTTTAAAGAAACAGGTCATATGGTGATGAAATATCCATAAAAATGTAACCGATTGTTTCAAGGACAGACTTATCAGAACAGCGGTAACGATTCAGTAATTTGTTATGATAATGCAAAGTGACAATGGTAAGATATAAGGCCTCCTATGACCCAATACTTGTTATTGCCTCCTAGCAAATATTCAAATACCCGAGATACAGATATAATAAATGAGTTAAGGACACTAGTGACGTCGACGTCCACTTGACTGAAGGAGGGAGGGGGAAGATTCTGAAGATATTGAACGACATCCACTAAACGGAGCGGCTATGCGATATGGCCAACTGAAAGATTTCCAAACCTCTGGTGGTTTTCTAGAAACTGTGAGCCATACCTGGTCCTACTGGGTCAATAAAGTTAGCTGTGGTAGTGATAGAAAAGGAGTAAATGTATTTAAGTGAAGGGTCTGCAACTGGCCCGACCCCCCCTAAGGGTCCTGACCAGGTGATAAAAGTCTAGTGCAATTATGTCACGCATGGTGGTCAGGGTGACTAGTGGAGTCTACATGAAATGGCCATATATATGTAGACGCCCTAAATTATTAATGGCACTTCTAAACACTTTTACAGTTACAACATCGACTGGTCGAGACATAAACACATTTTTTTCCCCCAAATCTAAACGACAAAAGTCAAGGTAAATGAGCAGGGTCAATTACCATAATGACTTATGGTAAATGTCAGTTCTGAACATTTAGCAGTTCCCCGCAAAAGAGAACTTGGCCTTTCTTGAAGAAAAATAATAACACGATCTGTCCATGATATGCCTTAACTCTTTGTGGGGGGG
>JAUUDY010595659.1:0-10063 GCA_032361765.1 Panulirus inflatus | reverse complement strand
TTAAGAAGCAAGCGTTTGAAAATGCTGAAACGACCACATGCATGCGAGTAGACCGAGGCTTCCACGCGAGCAAAGGAAGGCTGCCGGAACCGACAGTGGCTGCTGAGCCCTTGAGTGCAACTTCCTGGCCTTTGTGCATAACGATACTTACACGACGGTACGACCCTTGGGTCTGATGACCTGGCCTGGCCTTTTGAACCCGACTCGTAAAGGTCTGGTCGAAGATCGCCAGTCATCATCATACCCTCGACCAGAAAGTAACGGTGTTAAAGGAAGGAAGATAATGTGCAAGCAAGCTGGACAATAACACTTTTTCGGCTGTTTCATTGCAGAGCATTGGAGCTGTGGCGTCGTGCTCGAGGAGTTCTCTGGGATCTATGGCAAAGGAACGATTTTTTTCTGAATGTTCCGGGAGATCTGTGACGATGACACGTTGTTTTAAGACTGGGTTTCTATGAAAAAGAAAAAAGAAAAAAATCTAACTACGTGATCGGAATTCTGACAGATTTTCAAGTGATTTTCAGGGATTTACGACACACGATTCTTTACGATCGTTCACATTGTAAACAATGATTTTTTTTTTTACCTTTTCAGTTTTACGTACGATTTAACGATTTTTAAGTCTTACCTACGCACGCCGTGCATTGATCATTCTTTTTTTTGCCTGCATTTGAAGGAATTAATGGTTCCTTTACGTACGAGAGAAATGTATAGATGCCTGATGTCCCCTGTTAACTCAAACTAGCAAAAAATATCCTCAAGGCTCAGGTGTTCAGAGAATATCATGGCGGGAATGTGTTGGGCACCCTGCCTTCATCTGCTATCAAACAAACAAAATTTGGTTTTGCTCACCTGACGAAACCAGCTAACACTAACGATGACTCGTGACCATACCAGGAAATCATTAGGAATGATTGCGAGTTCAATATTAGGAAGACCCATTCTCCAAACATGGTAGAGGAAACTGAAAGTGAAGGATGACGCAATGGGCCATTGGTACGGGATGGCTTTAAACGGCGGCATTCTGTCATGATTTAAATGCCTTAAGTAACAACCAAGTTTAAATGTCTGTGATGAGCTGGGTTCAAAGGGCTCTGGCTGTTTCAATGGCTCATATTCTTTTTTATTTCAAATTTTGGTAAATTCGTTAGGCTGGGAGAGACCTCTATTAACGCGTTAAGGATTAAAAGGTTTAGAATCATCCCTTCACTCCTATGATGGTGTCTGTTCCAGAGGAATATGTGATGAAGAATGACCTATAACAAGGAGGTCTCCTCGGATCTCTGATAATCAATGAGGATTTGTTAACATTTGACACAAGGGTTCTACGATAAATAAGTGTCCTACATGTAATCTAAGAGCTGATCAAGTCTTGCAGGATACGCTCCTCAAGACCCAATCATAATCCACCACCACGGCTGTAGGGCAGAGTTATATGTTGCGCTGGAGTTCGTCTAGAGCACCTGGACCACATGTATCTACTACAGCTGTAAGTGGCACGCTTCACTTCAACAGTTAATCTAAGTCGTACATTTCCTGTTGAATCCCTTAACCCTTACTTCAGTTACACTTCCAACCAAACACCTATGACTACTAAGTTTTCTAGACGTGGTAGTAACTAGTTAACAGAGGACTGCGGGGTTCTCCAATCTGTTCCGATCTCTGGGCCAGCTAGGGGTCGAATCTTCGGCGAACCTTGGCCCAGTGAATTCAGGCCGTCCCCAGCATTTGGCCAGGGAGATGGGACCCTGTCGAGCTCCGGACTAGGAAGTTGAGTCCTTCTTGAGCCCCAAGCAAGATAGTGAAGCCCATGTTGAACCCAGGGCTTGAGGTTCGAACTCGTTCCAAGCCCTGGGCCAATGAGTCCAGTCCTTACCCTACCTAAGGGGGTAGAAGACCCGTCCCAATTCCTGAGCTAAGAGTTCGAGTCCGTCCCACACCCTGGATCTGGGGTCTGAGTTCGTCGTCCCGTACCGAAGACTAAGGGATCATCAAGTCCGTCTCGAACTATAGTTTCCAGGCTGTTCCAGATCCCAGGCCGGGGATGAGGTGGGGAAGGGTCGGGTGTTCGAGTCCATCTCGAACACCAACCGATGGGTTGGTTGAGTCCGTCCCCAAACGGTGTGTGTGTGTGTGTGCAGGCTGCGGTGACAGGTGTTTCACTGTCAATTAATTGCAATCAGATTAAAAAAAATAGATGATAATAATTAACTAAAACTCTGTACATCAGTTGCGACAGCTAGCTACAGAGATGATCTTTATGTCATCACCTATAATCAAAGTCCATTTTTTGCCTCCTCTCGTCGTTTGTCACATTCATTGGATCATAAATATTTTCGTCAGCCATCATTCACTGTAATACAAACTCGGGACGTCAATCACACAATTGAAAAGGTATTTACTTTTATCCCAACCTAACGCTTCAAACCTTTGAAGTTTAACAGAGGAAAGAAAATCCATAAACATAATGCACGTATAAAATACACTTCAAAATACCATTTACATGTGCTCTGATAAATATTTTAATTAAACAGAACATTATATTGTTCTCACTTCCAAATGCTGATTGGCTTACGAAGCTTGCTGCGTTATCCAATCACCGACGAGATTTCCACCCTCGTGCGACAGTTCCAGTGAAGACTGGTTACAAGCGTCCACGGTCCTAGCCAATCACCTCCCCCCGTCACTTACTCACCCTCCCTCCCCTCCCCCACCCCAAGCACTATTTACACGACAACATTAACAAAGTTTTGTAAGACTGTCGGCTCAATAGCGCCAATACGTAGCAAACACTCAGGCTAATGGCTAATATATAATTGATAATCTTCGCGAGGGAGTATACATTCTCCACCATTTGAATAGCTGACGCCATTTATCGGAATCGATACACACACACACACCCACTCGGACACAGCTTTCATCACGACAGAAGCCATATGTCTTGGGGAAACCACCTGGAGTTTTCCTTGGAACTTTTCTTCGAATTTTCATGTTTCCTTTTTTTAAAGGCTGATGTGTAAGGTTACGACCCACGACGACGATCCTGGCAGCTGGAGAACAGGTGTGTGTTTGGAGGGGTTCCGACCCACGACGACGACGACCCTGACAGCTGGAGAACAGGTGTGTATATGGAGGGGTTACGACCCATGACGACGACGACCCTGACAGCTGGAGAACAGGTGTGTATATGGAGGGGTTACGACCCACGACGACGATCCTGGCAGCTGGAGGACAGGTGTGTATATGGAGGGTTACGACGCACGACGACGACCCTGACAGCTGGAGAACAGGTATGTTCATATAGGCTCAGACTCATACCTCGTGATGGATGGTCTGAAGTGAACACCTGTGAAACTAACGTATCCAGCAGAGGATAGAGGGAATTTATGTCCTCTCCCGTATCACCAAACTGCATGTCTTTTATCTCGTCTAAACTCCGGTCAGGATCCTCGTCAAGAGGGTTTCGTGACCTCCCACTTTAGCAGGTATGGATGTGATGTACCTGTCAAGTTGTCAGGTTCGCTACAGGCTACTGTTCGTTGGCAGACTATCCTCAAGTGTAGCAGTATCTTGACCTCGCACTGCAGTCGAGATGGAGGTTACGTAGGCTGTCAGGCTGTCATGTGACCTCACATTTAAATGAGGCGGGTGATGTGGCTGTCAAGCTATGAGGTGACCTTCCATTACATAAGCGGGGGAGGGAGGGAGTGGTGACGTGGCTGTCCTGCTATTAGGTTCTCGGGTGGCACTACTGCCTGTAACACCGGCTGGATCCCTGCCGCTACAGCACCTCGCCTTGGGGACCCACAGGGTCTACCAGCAGACCCTAAGAAGCAGCGTCAGTCTATGTCGGTGTCGAGACCTGGCGATGGGGATAACGAGGGACCAACATACAAATGTACGGACGTATACACACGCGTGCATCCATGCACAGTCACGTACACAAAACGCATATACTCACGTATGACACACACACACACACACGCTAACGATGCCGTCTCATAAACATACCCCAACACGAGCTCACGTACAACAATCGAGGTATGGCCTTCCCACCACGAAGTGTACGGCAATAACGCTTCTTCCTTGCGAGGAGCTGGGTGCTGAGGTGTGACCCGAGCGGCTGTACGCTTCGAAAGGGGAAGGAAGGAATGATGGGCCGTCTCGAGGTAACGGCCCATGCCAAACTGAAGCATAGAGAAACTTGAACAACATACTAATTCTCCCCTTCCTCCCCCTCCCCTCGTCACACACTGCACCATTCTGCCTTACGTCACCAAGTGTGACAGAACTGGTCGGTCATTCCAGTATGACTCGAAAATTGCTCTAAGGACGAGAATGATGATGAGGAAAAGATCCACACTAAACTTATTTTCGTTCGATAAATAATTCTGTGGCTTCCACAGGACATCTGTGGCCCCAGCAAGAGCCCTTGGGGGATACACACCTGCCTCCAGGAATAACACCATGTTAGAGTGCGAACGTTAACTAGAAAACATCACCCACACAACCATGCCATCACTATTGTGAATTTAGCATTACTTAAAATGTTATTATCCTTGGGAAGGTGGGGGAAGGATACTGCTTACGTATTTCCTGTGTGACATCAAGGCCAGCTAAGGGGGAGCGGTGGAGGCAGGGGTGAAAATCCTCCCACCTGTGTCATCGCTTTCTGAATATGTAAACAGATGGATGAGGAACGAAACCAGATTTTTTTCCTCGAAGGCCCAGTTCCTGGTAATGCTTTGATGAGGCGGGGAAAAACAATCACTTATAACAAAAAAAGGAGCTATATACCACCCCAACTAGCAATCTATTTTTGTAGGCGTACAATCATATAAAAAGCTGGACGAGATGATTATACTGACCCCCATCTTTACGAGCTCATATATACACATAAGCTCACGTCTATCAAGGTGTAGCCTTTCCACAAGGTGTACAGGAATGTTATACACGAGTGATGATATACATTATGGCCATTGTATTATAATATGGCACACAAGTATTCCTAGGAAGAGAGCTTTGTTCCTCATGTGTTCATATGTTAGTTCCAAGGATATATGCGACAGCCTCAGCTGTATGGGAACAAAGAAATCAATAAATAATTAATTATTCACGATTCTCAAGACGACACAGTTTGGATTGCGTTACCCTATACATCACATGTATTCAGCGGACGAAGTAATGGCATTCAAAATATAGAAATTATGTGACAGTAGCTCCATTCTGTGGCAATAAGTTGTTTCTTAATACATGAGAGTACTAACACTATAATCTCAGCATACTACGTAACATATTTCAGTTTGAATTTGTTTGGTTAGATTAGTTTAGACGATCTGATTCTTATTTCGAAAGTCTTGAATACTGTTGAATGCATTCTATGAAATCTTCTGAATTTCCAGAGAGCTTCAACAACAAAAATTGAGCTCATTTAGGAAGTTCTTTTTATTCGAATATGGAACTTCCGCAGCACACGAGTGGCCCCGTCAGAGCCATACACAATCAATACTCTAGCTATAGCAAGCTATAGAATCTATACGCCAAATTATACTCGGATACATAGGCCATGTTCCAGGTAGACAAGAACATAATTTCTGTGCTAGACACGCCATTTGATATCACCAGCTAACAGAAGCTATCATTACTGAAGACAATAATCTAATGCTGAGATATGTAACAAGATCTCATAGCTGCCAACTCTTCGTAAGGCATTTGAGTATTTTGTACAAATACGCTTATGATGGATGTTGAAATGGAGGGGAAGGAGTGAAAACCTTATAACGGATGTTAAATGTGCTCAGAGTTAACGCTTTTTTGTGTATGGGGGGAAGGAGGTGTTAAAGTTGGGGTAATATCATATGGTGTGGGAGTGTTTAAGTTATTTAGCTTTTGGAAGGACAAGAATTTTCAGTAATTTTTTTTTTCCATTTTTTGGAGGGTAAGGGCTAAGGGTTCAAGTTATTGGCAGGAGAAGGTTTAGAACTAGTTTACGAAGGGTGATGAATTTACTTCAGTATAGATTATGATGGGTAGAAACGGCATAAACTAGTTTAGGTTATGTAGGAAAGAGGACACACTAGTGAAGTGTGCAGTGGAAGCAGGGCTCAAACTGGCGCAGTTTTGGGAGAGGAGGAGGAGCTTTTGAGTTTAGTTTATGGAGGAGATGTGCAAACTAGTGTAGACTGTGGAGAGAAGACTTGATTGGGCTCTGGTGCCTGCTTAAGTATAACATCGACTCTCAACCTCTTCTCACACAGATTCCAGTAGCTTATTTCTTGATAACATTTGTATCGAGGCCTTCCTTCACTATTCCCATTCCCATTCCATTTACTCGGGTTGATTTCATCATGTATCAAACTATCATTGGAGTTTGTTTAGCTTCCTACCAAAGTTGATGTTAATCTTCATTACTCTACTTCCCTCATGACCTAAGCATCATCCGCAAGAATATTCATGTACGGGTCTAGTTCTTCTTATACATCGTTTCTGCGGATCAAGGAGAGTAGCTGTCCCAAGGTAGAGCCCTTTGGCACGCCACTGGTGACCCCCATCTCATTTAGAGAAGGTTGCTCTGATATCCGTCCTTTATTCAGCTAGAGTAATTTTCGATCAAAAAAGTCTTCCCCTTTATTCCTGCTTGATAATCCAGTTTCTTTACCAACCTCAACACAAATAAACCTTCAGTGAAGCAAAGAAACAGCTAATTTAGTATAAGCATAAAGCAAAACTAAGTAATATTTCAAAATTATGTGGCACAGTGTCACATGTTTTCCAGCAGTCCAGATACAAATGATCCATTCATCACCCTCTTTTGTCCAAACTGGAGCTCTCTCTCTGGTAGAAGTACATGGCTGAGGTTTCTCATGCAGAAACTTTTCCTGAACCAGTGTTGTCTCACTCAGGAAGTTTCTCCTGTGTAAGTAGTGATCCATTTGCTCTCTGATTATCCTTTCAAGTTTTCCAGACCACTCATCACAGTGACTGGTCTGTAATTCAGCGCAATTTCCTGGTATCCATTCTTAAAAGAGAGAGGTATAACACATGCCTTCTTCCAGTCCATTGGTCCCTTATTTTCCTCCAGCGACGACATCTTGAACATTTCAGCATTTCATGAGGCCTTTCAAATGGATTTACACATTTCTTCACTACTTATGAAGAAACATTATCGGTACCATGATCCTTGCATGGATCAACGGCCTTTATCAGTCTCTTTACGTCTTTTCTTGATATTTCAACACTTTCTATGACTTCTCTTCCACTGCATTTCACCGGGGCGATAGAGGTTTCCACTAAGCACAACTCTTCTTCCTGGACCTCATAACATGACTAGCTACTCTGAGTGAGGATTCAATCCCAATGAACCTCTGGAAATGTTTCGGATCATCCTCCACCTTATCCACGATGCTCTTCTTAAGAGTTTCGTTTTTTTTTCTCCTCTCTTATCTTGCTATGATCATGCCTTGCTCTCGTATACCTTTCAAATGCTTGCTGGGTGTAGAGTTTAACCTCACATCTCCTCTACTGTAAAGCCCTAAGCTGTTTTTCTTCTTGTCATCTTTTACTGAACGTCATTCCTTTATCTTCCCACAGTCTCCTTCTGTCTGGAGGAAAAAAAAGTTACCATGTTCTTCCTTCACTGTAAACTTAACAGAACCTTTCATAACAGTTAACTACATCGTGGCTACCATGGCCACAAGCCTCTACTTCCCAATCCATGTGCTTGTAGAAGTTCTTTAGCTCTGTGCAGTAGTTCCCAAGATCTTATCCAACTCTCTTTGAGTTTGACTTCCTCTCTTCTTTCTGTGTGCGCGAGCTTTGGCCATGTGACTTTGCCTGAACCTCAGTCTTAATATGTAGTATTATGAAATCATGTTCAGTAATCATTATTAACAACTATAGATAATCATTTTTAATGAGATTTGTTGACGCCAGAGATTTTCTCTTTCACTTCAGATCATTTTACGATAAATTAATAGACAAGTCGAACTCAGTGTTGCTTATCTTAAATTTGATGAAAGATACGGGACGCCATCCACTTTCTGAATGTCTCACTGACTGGTTCCTACACGCATATACTCAGCTCTGTCAGTAGAGGTCGTGTCGGAGAGTCGCGATGAGTCATGTAAATGGCCTGACTCATGCTTAATGTTCGGTGTTATTGTGGGTCAAAGAAATCTCTCGAACTCTATTTATAACCACTGACTTGTCTCTCTTCCATTTGCGCTTTGTATATGAAGATTTTCTCTCCTCATATTTAATATTACTCTTGTAAGAAAAACTGTGGTTTTAACTATGCTTTAACATTTCTACTCAGACGTCTTGACGTACATAATCCATTGTTATTTCAAAGAACGACTGACTGGTTCTTTGTGGAATAAAGTGCCACAGATGGACACAGAAGTGGAGGATAAACTGAAGATATACACGAAGGCCATAATCCAACAGATGACTATCTATACTTTAAATGATCATGTGTCTGGATCACAACCAACAGCATCCACAGCCTCTAGCGTTATCAGTACATCACCCGATCGGCACAACCAGTGATGACTAACACCATCCCTGTTAACCATTATCTATCACTATCACCAGCATCATCTGCACCCCACCACATCCCATACCATACGACCATCATCATCTGCACTGCCACATCCCATAGCTACCACCATCTACCTCTATCATTACAAGTGACAATAGCATCAAACGTGTTATCACATCCATCACCATCAGTACCATAAAACACTCACCATAACAACGAACACGTCACTATAAGCAGTCACAACCACGAACATAAAAACCATCTTGGCATCCACAAATCATAACAACCAACAATCTTCAGCAACACGACCTACATTAGCCATCAACATCACCACCGTAGTAACCAATGCATTAACCACCACCAGCAAATCCCATCCATCACTACAACCAACAACCACCACCTTCGTCATGAAAATCAACCATTGATATCAGCCAAAACTACCATCCGTTCATCCCATACACCAACACGCACAAACTACCACGAACCATATAACCCTCACCTCCTACCACCACAACCGTTAACCACCACTACTACCACCACCACCACCACCACCACTTTAGCTGCAACCACCAACCAAACCCGCACCTTCAACTCCACACTACAACCCACGACCACCATTTTAGCCGGTCATCTAAACACCACCACGACCACCACCACAATTATATCACTTTTTTCCCCCCAAGGTGATAGAAACCCAGAAGGATATCACCGACAGAAACCGTCGCAACTATGTGAGGCGCTCGGTCGTTCATTGTCACAAACACCCAAATTACCTTCATTAAGCTTTTAAGAGTAGATTTATCGTCGACCGTGATGGACATTCATCGCTGCCGCCCGGCCTGCCTCACTGGCTCGCCCGCTCCCAGCTCACCGCCAGAGTAATACACATTCGTGAAGAGTTGATTACGGTAGTAAAATTGCGATACCTTCAGAAACGGATTTGTAAATCACGGCGTTATAGATAACAAAAAACAACAACAGTAATAACGATTATAATGATAAAACTGGATCATGATAAAACGATTAATTGAATGTACAGCTGAGATAGTACACAAGTGGAAGGTCATTGTAGTAACTAATACACTAATAACATTTGAGCTTGCGATCACGGTAGGGCAGCTGGATACTTCGGCACTTTGGATAAGCACGTAAGAAAGACGACGTCCACAGCGAAAGTGACAGATGCACGGGAAGTTTTGCAGAGTAAATATGACGGTTAACGTCTTATGCATTTAGTGATAAGTTGATTATTTAGTGATAAAAAGTAACGTGATTAAGCTACAGTAATAGGTGACAAGGACAGTAATAGGCTTGTGACACAGTGCACGTACCGTCGATGACAGACGCCGCCACATGCAATAACTATGATACCAATTCCAATGATGAGTGGAGTAGTGATCATTCACCAGACAGCCTCCTTCCCGTGCCATGCGCCACTTCCATTCGAAGGGAACTGAACATAATCGATCACTATCATACACATTCGTCTAAGATACAGGCAGACGGAGTGGTGAGCTGGATTTC